>CAWUFW010017279.1:0-269733 GCA_963921515.1 Calotriton arnoldi
GAAACCTGCTCGAATTGATATCCCAAAAAACAGTAAGTAGTTGATGAAAAACTAATGTACACCCAACACGAACACAAGGGAAATTGCTTTGCGCATGTCTGAAATAACACTTAAACAAAATAATATTGTAATAACATTGTGTTTTGAGAAAAACGAGAAATGTTGGATGAATAGGCCGCATATGCTTCAGTAATTTGCATGTTGCATCCTGTTTTGAACTAATAAATATTGCCGCTTTTGCACAAAGCCTATGCTAGGTAACATTAATGGGGATAGTGCAAGGTGGGTGGTAAGCAGTGAAGGTTTCATTATCATATAACTAATAAATGTTCATTTTCATTTACTATAGTTTGTTAGATGAAGCAGCCATCTTTCTAAACTTGACTAAAGTGGGAGGGGGAAAACACGAGGAGTGAGTCCGCTCTGTTAGAAGCAAGACAGACGCGCAGTGCACCGCAGATGACATGAGAAGAGTGAAGGCCAGAGGGTCAAATGACTGCCAAAAGAAGAGCCCTGGCATGAGACCGGAAACACAGACTGCGGATGATGTTAAAAAAATGACGAAAAATGTTAAAATTTGTATCACATGAAATAAAGTGAGAACAGGCTGAGGACCATACCCTGGAAACGAATGGTGAACAATGAAGTAGTTGAAATAAAGGTGAAGTCACAGTGGTGTGACAATGCCACCCTCCAAGCCCACCAATCCCTTTGCGAGATTTAATAAAGTTTGCAACAATTGTGGGACGGATATGTTAGTTTTAGGGTATAATTGGGTTGCCTTTAGGGGTGTGGTTTAAGCTTAGGCTGGCAGGAGAGAAAGAGGGGAGATGCGTCGCTGTCCGTCGGTTTGCAGAGAGGCCTAACTGTTCCTGACCTGTCCCGATCCTGTTCTTTTATCCCTTGTTCCCTGATCCTAATTCGGGGAACCCCCACCATCTCCTAGGCCAAGGGGTTGGTTTTTCCTACAGACCAATAGGTTTGTATTTAGTCTAACTCGTTCTCAGAATTTAACTTATTGATGTATTTTGTCTCTGAAACTTTTGTCTCTTCACCTACCCACTCCGTCAATGATATGTATTATTTAGATGACACTATTGTCTCTTCATCTATCCCCTCCATTAGGTATATGATGTTTCGCGCACATTTTGCTGAAACTTTTGACTCTTACTCTATCCACTCCTTCATTGCATAAAGTCATTGCTACGTTTGGATGAGTTTGTATTTCATTTGGGCTGCATATGTAAAATTTCTTCTTTCGTGAGATTCAGTGTTTGTATTTTGTGACCAAATGCAGTTGAGCATAATCATTAATTATTTGAGATAAAATTCATTATTAACTTCACCGAGAGTCTGTGATCATTTAATAAATTAAATGGTTGGTAAGTTAGAAGTTATCATTGCCATCAACTATTCAACTAATTGGTCCATCGACCAAGTGGAAGGAAAGTTGATGTAAAAAGTTAGTTGTGATGCCATAATTTAATCTATGAAAAGAAAAGAATTGATCGCACATATAAATTGACCCCAGCGCATCAGGGATACTGGGTGAATGTGTATGGACCATTGTATTATGATGTTATTGAGTATTGATCCCTGATAAAATATTGGAGTCGCGCTGTATCAGTTTCTTGGTAGCAGAGGACGGTTTTATTATTGATTAGTTTGGTAATGATTATTGATTATTGATTGTATGTTCTTAACATGAAAAGTTAGTCTCATGTTCTATGTTGTCTAGAAGTTCAGGTACGGAGATACCTGAGGGATCCCGGGAATGGAATTTAGCCTGAAGTAGGCAGAAGAAGAGTGTGGTAACGAAGCCACACTGCAGAAGTACGTTGTCTGTTGTAATAATACCTAAAAGCTACTGAGGGCTGTAGGTGTTATATTAGGGAAAGTTTGTGTAAAAGGGGAGTGACTGAAATAGCGAAGGGTCCGCTTCCGAAACTCTAGCCTTATCCCCAGGAGAGTAACAAGACCCCTTTTCACGCCAAAAAGTCCTCTTGCAAAATCTTGGCCTTATCCCTAGAGGAGTAATAGGTCCTCCTGGAACTTGTTTGAAGAGTAAAATAGCGCTGGTCGTTATTAGGACTCGTAGTGAGAAAATGTCTTGAAAAAGTGCTAAACTATCTCTTTATTTAGTGGAACAGACAAGGTAGCATTGTTTTTGTGTTGTTACTAACAGAAATTTTGATTAAGAAACTCAGAAAATGTTGCCGTAATATTTTTGTAAAGGAAGGGTCAGTAGAAGGAGTAATACTGACGTCAGAAAGACCGCGCTGGCATTGGTCAGGCAGCGGGCGTGTATTGAGCTGTAATTGGTTGGTTTGTGTGAGCCGCGCTAGTATTGTTTGAGATTTTTGCTTACGTAGCAGTACTGTGATTGGTGGTTGGTGTGAGTCGCGCTGGCATAGGACAAGAGCTGACAAATAAAATACATTGAATTACGGAAGTTTCCTTGTTTATTTTGGTGAGGTACGATAGTGTAAAGGATTAGAAAATGAAGCAGCTAAAGAAAATAAAGAATTTTTTCAATAAGGACAAACTAATTGTGACTAGAGAGGGAATTCCGATTCCGCCCCTGAAAACGCCTGCTTCTTATATGATGTTGGCGCGAGGATACCATACGTGTATGTGGTTAGAGAATTGGGTTGAACATACAAAGAACGATGGTGTCATAGAATTTCCACAACATGGTACATTCAATGTAAGGATATTGCAGAATTTGAGATACCGAATGAATGCATTAGAACCAAATACTAGATTGACGCAGTATGAAGCATTGGAATAGTGGGAAGTGGAGGCGTTTGAAAGAGAGAAATATAGAGGAGGTAACGGAAGATACAGGAGTTGGAGACACGGCTATCCTTTCGAAAGTAGGGAAGAAAAGTTGAAAAGATGGAGGAGAAATGTAGTAGTTGAAGGGTTGTATCCAGTTTTAGTTGCCGATGATCAAACAGGAGGAAAGTGTAAAGATAAAAAGAAGAATATAGAAACTGCTAGTTTTAGAGATGACCCGAATACTTCTGAAGATGATAAATTGTTGGAGGATTTGATGACTAAAAGACCTCCCCCTTATGAGGAAAATTCAGGAGAAGTAACCCTGAGTGCTCCACAGATGGGAACTCCACTGACTCCCCAGGTCACTGAGATAGCTAGGTTGGTGAGAGAAAATGAAACAAATTTGTTGAATAAGACCAGACTGGAACAGGTTCGGAAAATAAATCAGTTAAGCATGAATGCAGAAGCATTGACAGTACCAGTGACAATTGGTCCCGTAGTTCCGTTGTATGGAGAAAGACAGAATATGTCAAAAGTACATTCCTTGACAGTTCCGAGAAGTGGTAGCAGGAGTGGAGTGGTGACGGCATTAAATGAGAACGGTCAAAGGGATCAGAATAACAGACTATTAAATCTAGCGGTTTGTGAGTTATTAACGGAAACCCCCCAGAGAGGAATACAATTAGACCCAAGGAGAATAGGGCCGAATGTCACTCCAGTAGCAGGGAGTTCAGCAGGTCCTTCACCAGAAGAATTCAATAATTGAATAAAGGAAATGACAAAGCCGAAACCACAACTACAGAGTATTAATGTGAGTCAACTAAAAGTAGATTGGGAAGAAATGATTATTAGAACAGTAAGTCCAGACAGATTAGGAACTTATTTCGATGATGAACTGTTGTTTTTGTGT
The DNA here is from genome assembly GCA_963921515.1 of Calotriton arnoldi. Lineage (NCBI taxonomy): Eukaryota > Metazoa > Chordata > Amphibia > Caudata > Salamandridae > Calotriton > Calotriton arnoldi. Next base: position 3,692 of record CAWUFW010017279.1, read on the forward strand.
AAAAGCAGTACTTGGAGAGCCAAGAACTTACATGAAAAGATAACTGAGGCTGCTAGCGAGTATGGCGTAGACATAGAAAAATCAAAGGTGTTACAGAAATCAATCATACAGATTGGCTGTCACTGACAAGGATCTAGAGAGTTTAAATGCGTCTAGAAAAAGATTACAGATAAAGGAATTGATGAACATTTTGAAGAAATGGGGAGATGTAGATCATTGGAAAACTAGATGGGCGAAAAAGAAAGCAGAAGCAGCTAGTAAATGAATATCTAAGTTTCCGTTAAAAGAGACAGAACGGACTGAAAGCGTGTGTCCGATGAGAGAAGTGCCTGGTGGTGGATACGTTCATGTGCCATGGTCAAGACAGGATATATTGTCTTTCACAAATGATTTTCCCAGGTTGAGAGAAAAACCAGTTGAATGGTATAAGCAGGTAGAAAGGTTTGTTAAGGTCTCAAAGGTTCTGTTAAAAGATTTAGATGGATTGTTTGAGATTGTTGTTCCATCTGACTTATGGACAGAGTGTAAGATCACTGTTGATTGGCCAAAGGATGATTATCCTAGAGATGCTAAAACAGGTGCACCATCAGAGGAGGCGATGAAAAAGTACAATCAGGTAATCACATTTCTGAAAGGGAAAATTTCCCCAAAGGAAACAGATTGGGTTAAAATTGATAGGACTACCCAGGAACCAAAAGAATCAGTGCACGCCTACTATGAAAGGTTGTTGCAGGTATTCAAACGTATAGTGGATTCGAAAATATTGGAGACAAAGATACGGGACATTTCGTGTATCGTTTTGTGTTCGGATTGAAACCAGACATTAGTAATATGATTCAACAGCATTTAATTTGCTGGCAGAGTAAAACGATAGACGAAATTTTGAGGTATGCAAAGTATTGTAGTGATGACATTGAATCAAGACATAAAAAGTTAAAAGAGAAAATGATGTGGGCACAGGTGAAAGTGGCAGAACAGCAAGAGGCAAATAATAATCCTCAAACCAGTAATCAGGCGGGTGGTCAGAGTCAAAATGGACAGAATTTCAGTGGAGGAAAAAGAAGGGGAAAAATGAATAAAGAGGAAGCTATGAAGAAATTTCCTTGTCATGCGTGCTGTAAGCTTGGACATTGGAAGAATGACTGTAGATCCGCTAAAAAGATTAATGGGGGAAATCAAAATTTGATTCCACAGATGCAGAATGAGGTGGGTGTAAATCAACAGCAGCAGCAGCAGATAGTTACTCAACAGTTACAGGTGCCGCAAGCTCCCATGCCAAATAATGTGAATGCTCAAGTGCAGAGGTACAGTGTGAGCACTGGATATCACGGAGGTGACCAAATTAGTAATAATCAAGGTGTGATTCCGCAGTATTGGGTGCAGTGCAGTGGGAATGATTCAGACTCATCTCAATGACGGTGCCTGAGGGGGGAGGAAGAGTGCGTACTTGGGGCATCCTTGGCGGTAGATCAGTCAGGTCCATTTGTTGACGGAAAGGTGGAAGGTAATGATATTACATTTTTAGTGGACACTGGTGCTACCCGTTCTACTGTGAGAGCAGCAGAAATTCCAAACCTACCCTTCTCGGGAGAAACTATCCAAGTTGTAGGAGTCTCAAATAAGCATATTAGAACACCGGTTACAAATCCAATTGAAGTCCACATTGGTAACTTCAAAGACATGCATCGGTTTGTGGTTTGTGACTCAAGCCCAGTACATCTCTTGGGAAGAGATTTGTTATGCAAGATGAACTGCACCATCTATTGTACACCAGATGGAATTGCATTTCAGACACCTGATGAGGATGTTGAATTTAAAATGATGCTAGCTAAGCAAGGAACAGAAGTGGATGAATTGTATTCACTTCTCACAGAAGAAAGTTTGCCTGAAGAATTAAAAAGTGCAGTGAGATCTGATGTGTGGGATTTTTCAGGAAAGGAGATTGGCTTAATGACAAATGTAGACCCAATTCAGATTACAGTAAAGGATGGTGCTGTATATCCAAACACACCACTGTATAAAATGAGTCCAGAGGTAATTGCAGGAGTCGCTCCTGTGATTAACCAAATGATTGAACAAGGAATTTTGAAAGAAATAATGAGCAGTCCTTGTAATTCACCTACCATAGGTATCAAAAAGCCCAGTGGAAAGTACAGGATAGTGCAGGATTTGCGTAAAATTAATAAAATTGTAGTACCCTGTTGTCCAGTAGTACCAAATCCGGCTGTGATTCTTTATCAGATCCCATGTGATGCTGAATGGTACACAGTTATTGATTTGCGCAAAGCCTTTATCTCAATTCCTTTGCATCCGGAAAGACAATATTTGTTTGCATTCCGGTTCGGAGACCGTGTTTTGGCATGGTGCCGAGTTCTTCAAGGGTACACAGAGAGTCCCTCAATTTTCAACCAGATCTTGAAAAAATGTCTGGAGACTTTAGTCATGCCAGGAAATTCGGTTTTGGTTCAATACAATGATGACCTACTGGTGGCATCAAAGACAGGAGAGGCATGTGTAACGGACACAGTAGCCCTATTGAACCATTTAGCAGAAGGAGGGCACAAAGTGTCCCCAGCAAAGCTACAATTTTGTAAACAAGAGGTCCAGTACCTAGGCCATAAAATAGAGAAAGGAGTTAGAAAAGTGACCCCAGAAAGAATTAAAGTGTTCAAACAGATGAGTCCACCCACATCATAAAAGGAAGTGCGAATGTTTTTAGGAATGGTTGGATATTGCAGGCAATGGATCAGTGGTTTCTCACTGATCGCAAAACCTCTACAGAGGTTAACATGAAAGGATGTGAAGGATCCGATTGTTCTGGATGACGAAAGTATGGAAGCTTTTGTAAAATTGAGAAGCAGTCGGTGTCATGCACCTGCATTGGGAATGACAGATTATTCCAAAGAATTTGCATTTTACTGTTGTGAGAGAGATGGGTGTGTACTCTCAGTCCTAACACAGAAACATGGAATGGCACGACGTCCAGTAGCATATTTGTCTGCTACTCTGGATTCAGTGGCTGCAGAAGTGCCAGGATGCTTGAAAGCAGTAGCAGCTACTTGCATGAGTCTGGAACACAGTGAACCGATTGTGATGGGGTATCTAGTTAAAGTGTATGTGCCACATTCTATCGAGATTCTTTTGACTCGTACCAGGACACAGTATCTTACTTCTAGTCGGCTGACTAAGTACGAGAGAGTGATTCTGGGTACTGAAAATGTGACTGTGGTAAGGTGCACTACTGTGAATCCGGCAACTTTGTTGCCTAATTCTCGTTGTGAGGAAGTGAGAGAGGAAGCGGATCATGATTGTCTGCATGTGACCGAATTATGCACCAAACCTAGGCCAGACATAGAAGATTGTCCATTGGAAGAATCAGTTTGTGAAATGTTTGTTGATGGATCCTGTTTGAGAAATGAAAGAGGTGAATTGTGTACTGCCTATGCTGTTTGCACCATAGAAGGGGTTCTTGAAGCATCCTATCTGAAAGGAGTAAACTCCGCCCAAACAGCTGAGCTAATAGCTCTGATTAGAGCATGCAAAATTGCCAAAAGCCTCAAAGTAACAATATTCACAGACAGCCAATACGGATTTGGAATTGTCCATGATTTCGGCCAGCTATGGATGCAAAGGGGATTTCTGACCTCTTTAGGTTCCCCTATTAGAAATGGTAAAACTGTAAAGGAACTATTGGATGCCTTTCAATTGCCCAAAAGAATTGCAGTAGTCAAATGTGCCGCACATAAATCAGGAGATGATTATGTGACGAAGGGCAACAGATATGCCGACCAAATAGCACGTTACTGTGCACGAAATTCAATGGCTTTGAACAGATCAATTGAAAGGGGAAATACTGAATGCCATCTTTTGTTTACAGCAACATTTGAAACATGGGAAGAGGTTAGACAGATGCAGGAAGAAGCAAGTGATGAGGAAAGGAAAGATGGAACAAAACAGGCTGTAGCAAAAGAACAGAAGATGAACTATGGGTCCATCTTGATGGGAGACCAGTGATACCAGATTCCTTACTTTCCCATATGGCCAGAGTTTACCATGGAGTTGCACATGTCGGGAGAGATGCAATGATCAGACTCTTCAAGCAGTCATGGTATAATCCAAAGTTCAGGGTAATTGCAGAGAGTCTGTGCCAGAGGTGCGTTACCTTTCAGCAGCAAAATCCAGCCAGAAAACCAGTTGTTAGTTGGGGACGAATTGGGAGGGCAGGAGGTCCGTTTACCCGACTCCAGTTGGATTTTATTGAACTTCCCCCATGCAATAGGCTGAAGTACGTACTAGTCATTGTCTGCTTGTTCTCTCGCTGGGTGGAAGCCTATCCAACGAGAAGAAACGATAGCCTTAACTGTGGCTAAACTGCTTCTGAAGAGAACTAATTCCTAGATTTGGAATTTCCAGTCACTTTAGAAACAGATAGAGGAACACATTTTAATAATGAGATAATTTGGCTGATTTGTGCAGCATTTACAAATTGAGCAGAAGCTGCATTGTGCCCATCGACCCGAAGCATCTGGAGTGGTTGAGCAGACTCAATGGCACTATAAAATCTAGGTTAGGGAAAGTGTGTGCATCCACATCACTGAAATGGCCTGACGCTTTACCCCTTGTACTGATGAGTCATAAGAAGCATTCCTGACAAAAAGACAGGTATTGAGTCCACATGAGATCCTCATGGGAAGAGCAATGAGACAAGCATACATACCAGCAAACAAATTGATGAGTTTGTCTGATGATCTGGTACTCGATTATTGCAGAGGATTGGCTGACCTGGTACGTTCTGTGTCTCACCAGGTTGGAGAAGATGCCACTACGACACAGCCAAAACAAGCTCATGATCTGAATCCAGGTGACTGGGTGCTCATGTCAAGAAGCATGTGAGGAAATCGCGTTTAGAACCCAGGTGGCAGCGGACCTTACCAAGTTATTTTGGTGACACAACGGCAGTGAAGTGTGGAGGTCTGCCAAACTGGATCCACGCCAGCCAAACTAGACAAGTCCCAAGTCCACTTGAAAGACCAAGAAGAGCAGCAACTGGTAAGACAAGAAGTCAAAGACCAGAGGTTGAAGTGTGTGAAGCTGAAGAATCCAGAGTAACAGATTCTGAATGACCAAGCTGATGATGAACAGCCGAGCACAAGTCAAGTAAAGTGGACACCAGCTACTGGATCTTGTGAGACTGCCTTTGAACCAGGAGAAAGTGAGTTCACTGCTGAGCCAGAAGAAAGTGAATTCACTGCTGAGCCAGGAGTCAGTGGAATTACTGACGGAACAACTGAAACAGACGTTACTGAAAATCCGGAAGAGGAAAAGAGGCAGATCAAAGAAAGGCCAAACAAAATAACTTATGAACCTGATACAGATGGGTGAAAACGTAGTTCAAAACAAGAAACCAAGAAAAGGTGACAATTGGTCAGGTGGAGTGAAAAGACTGAAATATATACTTAGTGAGAAGAAAGATCAAAGAAGAAGACCAGAACAAAGTAATGAGGTCTCAAGTCAAGCAGAACAAGGAAGAGTCAGGAGAAGAATTAGTGTGAAAAACAAGGAGAATAAGAATTCCAAGCAGAAAATACAAAGCACCAGAATGGACCTACGTCATACTGGAAGAAATTGAAAGTTCTGATCCAAGTAAAGAAAAAGATAGTTCTGACGCTGAGCAAGTTGATGAAAGAAAATTGAGACCACCTTAAAGAACTTTTAAGAATTAAAGAATGATGAAATTTGACAAATGAAAAAGACTGAATGACTCAGAAGACCAAAAGAAAAGAAAAGGGGTAAAGAAGAAAGCTAGTAAGTGTAGGATTGCATCATCATTACATTTTTGTCCTGAATATTTTTTAGAATTCATAGAATTAGATAGATTTTTATTTTTTTAGGCCACAAAATGGCTAAAGTAGAAGTGACTGAACGTCCAAAATCTAGTTTAAAACGTAGATGTATTAAAGCTTGCTTATGTAGTGTCTTGATGTTAACTTTTATGTGGATGTTTTTAACTGTCCTCGTACCTATATTAATGATAACTAATGATGGAAACAATACTAAAAATGTAACAAAAGAAAGAATGAGTGATGTCACTAATGAAACTAACACTAAATTAGAACCGTTGGATGGAAGCATTCTCCATCAGGATAAATCAATTAGTTATTTCTCGTTAAATGTGTTTACAAAGTTGTTATACGAGTATGTTGAAACCATGAATGTGAGTGATTGTTATGTGTGCATGCGATTACCTTCGTCTGTCTCAGAGGGGGTGACTTACCACCACCTACCTTTAACATATGGTGTGTCTTGCAGTATTTTAACAAGCCTATTTTACGTGATGGGGAAACTTGACTATTATTATTCTATTATAGATTTAGTATTTCTAGATATACCAATTATTAAAGAATTAAATAAAGTTTTAGTAGCAAAAATGCACGTTATATGGGAGAGTTTTTCCATATCACTAAAACTTTTGATGTAGAATATGCTTACAGGAATAACTTAACCTGTAGTTTACGGGTGGAAGAGAAAATCTTTATAGAGATGGTGGAAGGTAGAAGGGAAAGTTTCCAAAGAAAGGCTGCTGAACAGGAGTCACAGGTACCACCGTGGACTTTTAGAGAAGGAGCTTATGAGAAAGGCAAGACATACGCTGCAATGTCCCTGGACTGGTCACAAAAAGGAAAATGTGTTTATTAAGAATGAAAACTAACTATAACAATTACTTTATTGGAAGTAGTGAATGTGAACATACTTTTCAGATTACTGGAGGTTGGGGATTGAAAGGTGGCACTGATCCTGTCTTTCCAGGAGTTTATTATGTGTGTGGCAAGAAGGCTTACTATAGGTTACCTGCACATTGGTATGGTAGTTGTTATTTTGCAATTGTTTTTCCTAAAGTCTACCATGTAGACCGAAATAGTAACCAACTAAGTGAAATCCAACATGGACTAACACGTAACAAAAGAGCAAGTTTCTCAGAAATTATAGGTGATATTTTTGGTGCACTGATACCCTCAGTTGGAGTTGTCTTGAATTCGCACAAAATTCTGAAATTGTCCACAGTGGTTGATCGTTTATCAACAGATACTGCTGGTGGGTTCTTGATGATTGATACTGCAATGGTTGCAATCAGGTCAATGGTTTTGCAAAATCGACTAGCCCTTGATATTTTATTGGCAAAAGAGGGTGGAGTCTGTGGCATGTTGAAAATCCAACGCTGCTGTACCTATATCCCTGATAAAAGTAGAGAAATAGAGGGATATATAAAGAATATTACAAAATTACATGAAGACTTGACCCAACTGGAGGTTGATGGTATTTGGGAGAGACTTGGTAAGAGTTTCTCCTCTATAGGTAAATGGTTTTCTACCTTTGGGAGTAGTCTATTAGGACAAATAATAATGCCAATCATTTCAGTAGCAATAATAATCTTAGTAATAGTAACAACATATAAATGTTGTAAGTGCAAGAGTGAAAGAAAAGACATGACAGAAATAAAGAATAAATGAAGAGCAAGAAAGAGAAAAAGAGAAGAAATAGAATTAGAGAAAATGAAAGGAGAGTACTATGATTTGATGAAAGATTTTGATGAGGGTGCCATAAAAAGAGAGAAGAATACAGAGTTATAAATGATTAAAGATGGCACTCGGTATGGTAGGTATTTTATGATAGCTCCAATAAGCCATCAGAGGGGGGAATTGATGGAGCAGGGTTTCGCAAAATTGAAACCTGTTCGAATTAATACCCCCATAATACGTACTAACAGTAAGTAGTTGTTGAAAAACTAATGTACACCCTACACAAACACAAGGGAAACTGCTTTCCGCATGTCTGAGCTAACACGAAAACAAAAATAATATTATAATAACATTATGTTTAGAGAAAAACGAGAAGTGTTGGATGAATAGGCCACATATGCTTCAGTGATTTGCATGTTGCACAACGTTTTGAACTAACGAATAATGCCGCTTTTGCACAAAGCCTATGCTAGGTAACATTAATGGAGAATAGTGCAAAGTGGGTGGTAAACAGTGAAGGTTTCATTATCAAATAATTAATAAATGATAATTTTCATTTACTTTAGTGTGCTAGATGAAGCAGCCATCTTTCTAAACTTGGCTAAAAAGGGAGGGAGAGAACGCGAGGAGTGAGTCCGCTCTGTCAGAAGCCAAAGAGACGCGCAGAGCACTGTAGATGACATGAGAAGGGTGAAGGCCAGAGTGTCAAGCGACTGCCAAAGGAAGTGCCCAGGCGTGGAACCGGAGACACAAACTGTGGATGATGTTGAAAAATGAATAAAAATTGTTAATAGTTGTATCGCATGAAATAAATGAGAACAAGCTGAGAGCCATACCCTGGGAACGATTAGTGAACAATAAGGTAGTCAAAATAAGGGTGAAGTCACAGTGGTGTGACAACGCCACCTCCCAAGCCCACCAATCCTTTTGCTAGATTCAATGAAGTTTGCAACAATTGTGGGACGGACATGTTAGTTTTAGGGTATAATTGGGGTGCCTTTAGGGGTGTGGTCAGAAGGAGAGAGAGAGAGAGAGAGAGAGAGAGAGAGAGAGAGAGAGAGAGAGAGAGAGAGAGAGAGAGAGAGAGAGAGAGAGAGAGAGAGAGAGAGAGAGAGAGAGAGAGAGAGAGAGAGAGAGAGAGAGAGAGAGAGAGAGAGAGAGAGGAGCTTAGGCTGACAGGAGAAGAAAGAGGGGAGACGCGTCGCTGTCCATCGGTTTGCAGAGTGGCCTAGCTGTTCCTGTCCTTTTATCCTTTGTTCCCTGATCCTATTACGGGGAACCCCCACCAACTCCTAGGCCACGGGGTTTGGTTTTCCTACAGACCAATAGGTTTGTATTTAGTCTAACTCGCTCTCAGAATTCAACTTATTAATGTATTTTGTCCCTGAAACTTTTGTCTCTTACTCTATCCACTCCGAAATGATTTATATTGTTTAGATGAAACTATTGTCTCTTCATCTATCCCCTCCGTTAGGTATATCATGTTTCGTGTACATTTTTGCTGAAACTTTTGTCTCTTACTCTATCCACTCCTTCATTGCATAAAGTCATTGATACGTATAGATGAGTTTTGTATATCATTTGGGCTGCATATGTAAATCTCTCCTTTCGTGAGATTCATTGTTTATATTTTGTGACCAAATGCAGTTGAGCATAATCTTTAATTATTTGAGATAAATTCATTTATTAACTTCACTGAGGGTCTGTGATTATTTCATTGACTGGAAAGAAGTCTAAAAAATGTCATATCATTATCATCAACTATTCAACTAATTGGTTCTTCGACCAAGTAGAGGAAGAGTTGATTTATATAAATATAGATAGGTATTTAAAAGAATGCTATATATGAATCTAGGAGGAAGAGAATTGAATCTTGAAATAAATTGACACTCTAGCGCATCAGGGATTTGGGTGAATGTGTATGGGCCATTGTTCTGCGATAGTATTAAGTATTGATCCCTGATCAGGTATTTTGACCTTTGTGCTGGATCACTGGTAAAATTACCGTTTCTCCCCTAGGGCAATCCATGACGAATGCTGGCGGCCAATCCTGTTCAGCCAACAAAATGTCGTAGCCAAACCTTAGGTTCTCCTAAAAGAGACCTCTTACTGTCCTGCATTTGTCCCCCTCCATTTGGAGTGTAATTTCATATAATTTGTGTGGTACACTTACCCTAGTATCAGGCGTTTCCACCGTGATATAATCATTTAAGTCCGCTGTCACCAGAAATTCCATCAGGTTCTGGCGAGCTATTGTTACTTCTGCCACACTGTCTAGCATCGTCAGAGCCCATTCCCCGTTCAGTAGTCGAGTCCTCAGAATTTTGGGCATGTCTGATCTTTAGACCTGCAACCTTCTTTTTGAACTGTGGTTTTGGTTTGGCTTTATCTTCTTTTTTGGAAGTATAGTCTTGAGCGTTCTGCTTGACTATGGACTTTGTACGCTCTTCTTCTCGGTCTGACCGTCCTTCCATCTCGGAGTTATTCGATGAACCCTGAAAGGAACGTGTATCAGTATCCTGATACCCGTCAGGTTTCCTAATATTATCCCTATTCCTAAGGTTATACCTCCTTTCAGAGGGCTCCTGTGGAGGAGATCTACCTCTGGATTGAGATCTGTTTTCTTTAACTTTTTGTTTTTTGTTATTGTCCCACTTCTATTTAGAAGAAGTATGTGTCTGATTCAAAGGCTCCTTCTCGGGACTACCCATCAGTTGTGGTTTTAACGCTTTTCCACCCAAACTGTCCCTGCCTAACTCTGCATACGCAGTTTCAGATATTTTGGGTAGTTCATGCTCCTGTTGCAAAGGGCTGAACTCCCTTAGGCATTGGCGGATGGCCACTGATGCCGCCTCCCCTTTAATATTTGCTAATATTATGGCTGATACCTGGGCATAGTTACCTAGTTACTTCATCCCCAAGTTGAGAGCAGGTTCTGCTCCGTACTCATTTTGTATTTGTCTTAATACATCTGGTATTACTGCTAATGACGGGAAACCATGAGTTCTGGTATACATGGCAGTGAAAACTATACCCCGGGTACAATCCTCTATCTGTGGTGTTATCCCCATGGGTAAGCAGATTGTCAGCATTCTGTATTTTTCATAAGGGCTAGTATTTGGGAATGCCGCTTCTAGCTGTGTGATCTTCTAAGCTATCCAGAAGGGCATTTGTTCACATTTTGCGGGCATTTTGCCCTTTACTGCACGTAATTTTTGTGGTGTAATTTTAGTTGCTGTGCTGTGAACAAGAGCTGTATTTGTTGTTACGATCGCTGGCTGGACCGTAAGAGTCCTCATGACTTATTGCGTCATGTTTTTGTAAAGTTTTATTAATTCTTTGCGAAGTATGAGTAAGTCTGGTCCTGGCATTTTTTCAATGTCAGGATGTGGTGTGTAGGCTGCTAATATTGGCCAAGTCCCTCCTTCTCTTCCGAGCGGACTGAGTCTTACTTTTCTTCTTGTATGGGGTAGGGCACCTTTAAACCAGTATAAATGTTCCTGGTACATGAGCGGAACCTCAATGTCCTCATACGGACAATATTCCACTGGCGCATCACCTTCTGTGTAGAAGTGAAATGTTTTTGTTCTTGCATTTGCTGCTGGGAATGTAACCCACGAATAAAATACCTCTGTTCTGTATGATTCGTGTGCCTCAATCACGAAAGCTACTATGCCACCCCTAGGTGTTAAACCATGCACAAGCAGTTTCAGGGTGACTGCATTTCTAATATTTTCTGCAATCTGAATTGCATTTGCATTTTCTCGTCATCTGTGAGGTGCAAGTTTTGCACAACTCCGCGTCTTCAGTCATTGTTTAATAGAAGAAGTATTTTCTAAGGGAACCACGATAAGGTGTTTTGCACAATTATTAGGAACACTGTGTCCTTCAAACTTGATTAACCAACAGCTAATAAATAATATTTTCGCCTACTCAGCTGTGGCGGAGTTTAGCCTACCCACTCCAGACGTCTCTGGTGTTTTGTGAATAGGGAGTTCTGAGACTAGCACGACTGAACTACTCAGATTCTACTATTAAATAAGTACCCAAACAACATTGGCGGTGCCATGTTGTGTAGTTCCTAACAAAAAATATACAAGATCTGCGCGTTTAGACAACATACACTGTAGGATTGGTGTCAGACGAACTCTGATCACCCCCACCGGGTATGTTGGCCTTTGTTAGATTTGGGGGTCTCTAGTTGGCAGAGGTAGGTACCTTTGTCAAATAGGGACCCTCGCGTCTAGTCAGGGAAAGTAGGTACACTCCTGAAATAACCCCTGCTCACCCTCTTGGTAGCTTGGCACGAGCAGACAGGCTTAGTTCAGAGGCAGTGTGTAAAGCATTTGTGAACACATACAGTAATCAAGTGACAACACTACAAATGGACACCACACAGGTTGTATATTTATAAAAATAGGTATACTTTATATAGATTTATCACAAGACAATAAACGACAAAAATAATCCCCAGTACTGTCAAGAATGCTTAGTTCTGATCAAAAAGGCTTAATTCAAGGTTCTGTGCGAGTCGGTAGCCTCCTCCGGCTACGGCGATGTCAAGAACAAACAGAGTCTAACAAATCCAGCTGACTGCGTCGAGACAGGCCAACACAGCGTAGACAGACTTGGTCACAGTACCTTTTACTTGAAGCGGCAGGCACGGGCGTGCGAGCCGGATGGCTGTACGTCATGGTCGCGATGCAAAATGGAAGCGTTGCAAGACGCGTTGTCCCTCGATGCGGTGCAGGCAGCGGCTCGTTGACGTCATCGAGACGGAGTCGGTGAGACCAAGGCCGGGCGTTGCAGGGCGAGACGGTGCTTCGATGCAGTGCTGGCAGGTTGCGGTGCGGCGACGGAGCCGGATTCGGGAGCTGGCGTTGATCAGTCCGGAAAGCGGTGCGAGTCAGGCGGTGCGTCGCGAAGCGTGCGAGCGGTGCCCAACTCCGGTGCGGTCACAAGACTTGAACTCAGCAGCAGTGACCATGTCGGTCGGACCAGATGGATTCGGTGTAGCGAGGCGTTGCAAGGTACGGTGCTCACAGGTTACGGTGCAGGCAGCGGCTCATTGACGGAGTCGGTGAGACCAAGGTCGTGCGTTGCAAGATGCAGGCGTTGCTCGATGCGGTGCCAACAGGACACCGAGCTGGTCGGGAGAGTCGGTCACAGCTCCCTACCTCTGTAGCCACTGAAACAGAGTTTCCAGCAGCAATTCACAAAGGGGGTGAAGTCCAATGGTCCTGGGACTTCGATCAGAGGGCAAGCTCTCTTCCAAGCCCTTGGAGATCCTTCACAAGTTGATGAAAGTCACAGCAAAGCAAAAGTTCCTTTCTCCTTTCTTTGGCAGTCAGGCAAACCACTGCAGGCCAATCCCCCAAGCAGCACTTCAGGCTTAGGGATAGTCTCTCCTCAGTTTCTTCTTGGTTCCGCTCCTCAGCAAAGGTTTCTTCTTGTTCCCAAAAGTGATCTAATTTCTTGGGATCAGGGTCCCAATATTTATACCCCAAAATACTTTGTCCTCTGAGGGCAGAGGGGCCTTTGCCCAGTCCAAACCAGTTCTGGAGCACTCTGTTTACATGACTCCTTCTTTCCTTTCACAGTGCAGGGCAGAAACATCAGACGCCCACAGGAGGTGGAGCCAGCATTGTGGAGGGAAAGCCCAGCCCTGGAGCACTTTGTTGACATGATTCCTTCTCTTCTTTCACTGTGCAGGGCAGAGACATCAGACGCACCACAGGGGTGGAGCCAGCACTGTGGGGGCAGGCACTGTCCTATTCAGGTCCCAGGTGCAACTCCTCCCACCCATCTAGATGCAGATCTCTCTATTCACCACTGGGCTGACTCATTCTGTCTCCTGGAATCCCCAGCCCTGTCACTCAAAAACACCAGACAAGGAATACACAACCTAGCAGAGGCAGGCTTTGGATAGTTAGACAAGAAAATACCTACTTTCTAAAAGTGGTATTTTCAAACACAGAATGTTAAAACCAACTTCACTAAAAGATGTATTTTATCATTCTGAGTTCAGGCATACTAAACTCGAATTTCCACCATGTTCCCTGAGTCAGTTAGGATTATAAAATGTAATAATCTAACTGCCCCTTCTGGCCTATGGAGAACAGGTAGCCTTGCAATAGTGAAAAACAAAAATGGCTGTAATTCACTATTAGGACATGCCACACACACCAGGGCATGTCCTACCTTATACCTACAATGCACCCTGCCCTAGGGCCTACTTTAGGGGTGACCAACATGCAGTAAAGGGAAGGTTTAGGGCCTGGTAAGTGGGCGCACTCACCAAGTCGACATGGCAGCCCTAGGCTGCACACAGGCTCTGCAATGGCAGGCCTGAGACACACTTTACAAGCTGCTCCTGTGGGTGGCACAACCAGTGCTGCAAGCCCACCAGCAGCATTGGATTTACAAGCCCTGGGCACACTCAGTGCACTGTACTAGGGACTGACAAGTAAACCAATCATCCAATCATGGAGTCACTAATACACAACACAGTTTATCATAGGGAGCACTTGCACTTTGGCACTGATTAGCAGTGGCAAAGTGCCCATGAGCATTTAGTCCAGCAAAAACATATCGACAACAGTGGAGGCATTATGAAAAAAATGGAAGGGAGACCCACGCCAAGGATGCCAGGTCTAACACGTGTCCCCTCCAGCTGAAATGTGGGGAGAACTATCCTACCTCTAGGGAGTTCTCATCACTAAGCGCGGAGAAATCTGGACAGACATCAGCATTGGCGTGTTCTGTACCAGGGCGGTGTTCCACCGTAAAGTCCATCCCCTGTGGGGAAATGGACCACCTCAACAGCTTTGGATTCTCACCCCTCATCTGCATTAACCATCTGAGGGGCCTGTGGTCTGTCTGAACCCGGAAGTGAGTCCCAAACAGGTATGGTCTCAGCTTCTTCAGTGCCCAGACCACAGCAAATGCCTCACGCTCAATAGCACTCCATCTCTGTTCCCGGGGAAGTAACCTCCTACTGATGAAGGCTACAGGTTGGTCTAGGCCCTCCTCATTGATCTGTGATAGAACAGCCCCTACACCATGCTCTGAAGCGTCCGTCTGAACAATGAACTCATTGGAGAAGTTGGGTGCCTGGAGCACAGGCGCCGTGCACATGGCAGGCTTCAAGGTGTCAAAAGCTTTTTGATAGGCGTCAGTCCAAATCACTTTCCTGGGCTGCTTCTTGGAAGTCAGCTCTGTCAAGGGGGCAACAATGCTGCCATACCCCTTGACGAATCTCCTGTAATACCCGGTGAGTCCTAGGAAGGCTCTCACCTCTGTCTGGGTCTTGGGGGGCTCCCAAGCCAGAATGGTATTAATTTTCGGTTGGAGGGGTGCCACCTGGCTGCTCCCAACCTGGTGTCACAAGTACACCACAGAGCCCTGCCCAATCTAGCACTTACTTGCCTTGATTGTGAGGCCTGCCCTCCGCAGTGCCAACAACACTTCCCAGAGGTGGCGCAGATGTTCTTCCCAACTGGCACTGAACACTGCGATGTCATCCAGGTAGGCGGCACTGAAATCCTCCAGTCCAACCAACACCTGGTTGACCAACCTCTGAAAGGTGGCAGGAGCATTCTTCATCCCAAAGGGCATCACCCGGAACTGGTAGTGCCCATCTGGTGTGGAGAATGCTGACCTCTCTTTGCCCCATCAGTCAAGGCGATCTGCCAGTACCCAGACGTTAAGTCAAACGTGCTGAGGTACCGCGCAGCCCCTAACCGATCTATGAGCTCATCAGCTCTGAGGATGGGGTGTGCGTCAGTCCTGGTGATGGAATTGAGTCCCCTGTAGTCCACACAGAACCGGAGTTCTGGTGTGGCACCAGGCGCGCCAGCCTTTGGAACCAAGACCACTGGGCTGGCCCAAGGGCTGTTAGAGGACTCAATCACCCCTAGCGCAAACATCTTGGAGACCTCCTCCTTGATGCAGGCTCTGACCCTGTCAGTCACCCTGTAAGCCTTGTACTTCACAGGAAGACTGTCCCCAGTGTCCACATCATGGACGCACCAATGAGTGACACTGGGAACCAGGGAGAACAGGTCAGGGAACTGTCCCAACAGCTGGCGACAGTCACCCTGCTGCTCAGGTGTCAGGGAGGTAGAGAGGTTTACTCCCTCCACTGATACATCTTGCTCTCGGGCTGACAGGAGGTCAGGAAGAGGCTCGGTCTCCTCCTCCATCCCATCATCTGTAGCTAAGAGCATGCCCACTTGGGACCTCTCCAAGTGGGGTTTCAGGCGGTTCACATACAGGACCCGCAAGGGGTTCCTGGGAGACTGCAAGTCCACCAAATAGGTAACTGGACTCTTACGCTCCACCACCGAAAAAGGGCCGGTCCACCTATCCTGGAGCGCACAAGGCTCCACTGGGGCCATGACCCACACTTTCTGACCAGGCTGAAGCTCGACCAGAGTGGCATTATGGTCGTACCACCGCTTCATCTCCTCCTGGCTGGCTTCCAGATTTGCCTCAGCAAGCTCTCTGAAATGCCTAGTCTGGTTCCTGAAGGCCAGCATGTAACTGTATACATCCTGGGGAGGTTTCCTGGGAGATTGCTCCCAGCCTTCCTTGACCAAACTCCGAGGTCCTCGCTCCGGGTGTCCATAGAGGAGCTCAAAGGGGCTGAACCCTAGAGACTTCTGTGGCACCTCCCGGTATGCAAACAACAGGCAAGGTAAGAGGACGTCCCATTTACGCCTCATGGGTTCTTCCAGACCCATAATCATGCCCTTGAGGGTCCGGTTGAATCTCTCAACCAGCCCATTTCCTTGAGGGTGGTAAGGAGTGGTGAACTTGTAAGTTACACCGCACTCCTGCCACAGAGACTTCATGTACTTGGACATGAAGTAGGTACCTCTGTCAGACACCACCTCTTGAGGGAATCCCACACGTGAGAAAATTCCCATCAGTGCCCGTCCCACCACGGGGGCCGTCACTTTCCTCAGAGGAATGGCTTCAGGGTACCGGATGGCATGGTCCACCAAGACCAGGATAAACCTGTTGCCCATGGCTGTCTTGGGGTCCAGTGGCCCCACAATGTCAATACCCACTCGTTCAAAGGGGTGGCTGACCACAGGGAATGGCTGGAGAGGACCTTCTGCTTCCTCCCACTCTTTCCACTTGCCTGGCAAGTCTGGCATGTCCTGCAGTGAGTGGCGGCACTCCTGCGCATCTGGGTCCAATAGAAATGGGTGACAAGCCTTTCAAAGGTCTTGTCCTTCCCCAGATGTCCTGCTAACGGTACATCATGAGCCAACCCCAGTAGGAAGGCTCTGAAGCGCTGGGGTACCACCAGCACACGGGCTGACCCAGGCTCAGCAACCTTAGGCTCTGAATACAGGAGACCATTCTCCCAGTAAATCCAATGTGACCCAGACTGATCACCTGCTGCCTGGTCTGTGGCCTGTTGCCTCAGACCCACGAGAGAAGGGCATGTGTTCTGCTCCTCGCAGAACTCTTCCCTGGAGGGTCCTCCTTCTTGCTGCCAATGGGTCAGCTCAGGTAGGTCCCCCAGTTCAGCTACCTGTTCCCCTGTAGGCTCCAGGGCATCCCCCTCAGGGTCTGCCTCCTCCTGGACCGTGGGAACTTCGAGGCGGGTTTCCGCGCCCCCTGCCTCCTCTCTCTCTGGCAGGCACCTGGGCCTCCCTCTCAGGCTCCAGGTCCTCTTGAACACCTTTAGCTGCCATTGACCGGGTGGTCACACATGCCCAATCAGGCAAGCCCAACATTTCTAAATGCGTACTCCTCCCCACCTTAGCCCAAGGTGAGCTCTCCAAATCGTTCCCTAACAAACAGTCAACAGGCATGGCTGGCCTCACAGCTACTTGAAGAGTACCTGAGACCCCCCCCACTCAAAGGGAACCTGAGCCACCTTGCAGTGACTCTCTGTGTTGTCAGCGGCAACAACCAGATAGAATGCATCAGGGACAACCTGCTCTTTAGACACCAGGTGACACTTGACAGCTGTCACACTGGCTCCTGTGTCTCTCAGAGCCTCCACCCTATGGCCATTGATGGTCACCCACTGCCTGTATTTTTTAGTGTTATCAGGCAGCTGGGTCCTAGGGACCATCTCAGAGTCTTCTAATGAGACAAGGGAAAACACTGTGGGATCCCCCCACCTTGGGCACCCCACTCCTCCCCCAGGGCTACACTAGCCAACTGCCGGGGGACTGCACCAGTGGGTGCTGGTTTTCCATGCAAAGGGCAACGAGGATCGTTTGCCTTGTGGCCAGGGGCGCCACACTTGTAACACACCAGTGGTCCCTGGTGAACAGGGGGGCTTGTCAGGGCCACTGGCTTCTTCTCAGGGGAGGCTGGGAACCTTTCCCTTGGTTCCCTTGGGGGCTACTTTGGGACCCTTTATGGAACTCCCTCTGTTTACCCTTGTCCCCCCCACTCTTCTGAAGGGTTAGTCAGCTTACTATCAATCAGGTGCTGGCGTAGCTCAGGAAAACAATTACTGGACAAGTGCTCCCATGCAATCAAATCAAAGAGCGCCTGAAAATCAGTCGCTTTGCTACCCTTCACCCAACCATCCAAGGCTCTGCAAAAAAGGTCACATATTCAACCCAGGTACTGCCTTCAATCTTCTTACAGTTCCTGAACCTCTGCCTATAAAGCTCAGGGGTCAAACCATACCTAGTCATTAAAGCATCCTTCATGTGGCTGTATGAATTATAGACTTCAGAGGGCAAATCCAACAAGGTATCCCGCCCTTCACTCAGGAACCGCCCCCACAACCCCGCTCCCCAATCCTTCTCAGGGACCCGGTGGGAAGACATGGCTACCTCATAGGCTTTGAACCACTGCCCAATGTCATCATTTTTAAAAACTCCTTCACCACATCTTTGGGAATATACACCCTAGCTTCAACAGGCACAGGCGGTACACTGCCACCAGAGGGAGTAATCTCTAAGCTTTTGGCCTTCAATTCCAACTCCCTCAAAACCTTCTCATGTTCAAACTGCATTTTCTTTTCTTCAAGGGCAAATTTCCTAGTTTGCATTTCAAATTCTAACTGCCCATTCAGCTTGAGCTTGGTCAGCTCCATTTCGTGCATCCTACTCTCTTTCCTGTCCTCCAACTCTTCTGGAGACAGACCTCTGGCAGAAACACTGCTACCTACTGGGGAAGGTGGTCTTCCAGCCCCTAGACCCAATAGCCCCTCCAGCTGCCCTTCTGCATTCTCAGCCCCCTCCACAGGGGCACTCCTTGATTCGACCCAGGCCCTCAGCGCCTTTTAGAGGTCCTCCTTCCTGGAGAGCCCGGTCATGGACACTTTAAACTTTTTGCAGAAATTCTTGAGCTGCTTGAGGGTGTAGCATTCTAGCCTCTCCTCTTCCCAATCACACTCAACAGAGGCTACTGATGCTGGTTTCTCCATGGTGATTAAACTTGGCAGTTGCAAAAATAGAAAGTCCCAGAAAAAATGCTATCAAAGAGTATGTGGTTGCGTTTTGGTCTGCACTCACTAAGTAGTGATCACCAATTACTGTACATGAGTCACAAATGCAAGTCCAGAATCCTCACCGCTGCCACCAATGTTAGATTTGGGGGTCTCTAGTTGGCAGAGGTAGGTACCTTTGTCCAAATAGGGACCCTTGCGTCTAGTTAGGGAAAGTAGGTACACTCCTGAAATAACCCCTGCTCACCCTCTTGGTAGCTTGGCACGAGCAGACAGGCTTAGTTCAGAGGCAGTGTGTAAAGCATTTGTGAACACATACAGTAATCAAGTGACAACACTACAAATGGACAGCACAGAGGTTGTATATTTATAAAAATAGGTATACTTTATATAGATTTATCACAAGACCATAAACGACAAAAATAATCCCCAGTACTGTCAAGAATGCTTAGTTCTGATCAAAAAGGCTTAATTCAAGGTTCTGTGCGAGTCGGTAGCCTCCTCCGGCTACGGCGATGTCAAGAACAAACAGAGTCTAACAAATCCAGCTGACCGCGTCGAGACAGGCCAACACAGCGTAGACAGACTCGGTCACAGTACCTTTTACTTGAAGCGGCAGGCACGGGCGTGCGAGCCGGATGTCTGTACGTCGCGGTGCAAAATGGAAGCGTTGCAGGACGCGTTGTCCCTCGATGCGGTGCAGGCAGCGGCTCGTTGATGTCGTCGAGACGGAGTCGGTGAGACCAGGGCCGGGCATTGCAGGGCGAGACGGTGCTTCGATGCGGTGCTGGCAGGTTGCGGTGCGGCGACGGAGCTGGATTCGGGAGCTGGCGTTGATCAGTCCAGACAGCGGTGAGAGTCAGGCGGTGCATCGCGAAGCGTGCGAGCGGTGCCCAACTCCGGTGCGGTCACAAGACTTGAACTCAGCAGCAGTGACCGTGTCGGTCGGACCATATGGATTCGGTGTAGCGAGGCGTTGCAAGGTACGGTGCTCACAGGTTATGCTGCAGGCAGCGGCTCGTTGACGGAGTCGGTGAGACCAAGGCCATGCGTTGCAAGATGCAGGCGTTGCTCGATGCGGTGCCAACAGGACACCGAGCTGGTCGGGAGAGTCGGTCACAGCTCCCTACCTCTGTAGCCACTGAAACAGAGTTTCCAGCAGCAATTCACAAAGGGGGTGAAGTCCAATGGTCCTGGGACTTCGATCAGTGGGCAAGCTCTCTTCCAAGCCCTTGGAGATCCTTCACAAGTTGATGAAAGTCACAGCAAAGCAAAAGTTCCTTTCTCCTTTCTTTGGCAGTCAGGCAAACCACTGCAGGCCAATCCCCCAAGCAGCACTTCAGGCTTAGGGATAGTCTCTCCTCAGTTTCTTCTTGGTTCCGTTCCTCAGCAAAGGTTTCTTCTTGTTCCCAAAAGTGATCTAATTTCTTGGGATCAGGGTCCCAATATTTATACCCCAAAATACTTTGTCCTCTGAGGGCAGAGGGGCCTTTGCCCAGTCCAAACCAGTTCTGGAGCACTCTGTTTACATGACTCCTTCTTTCCTTTCACAGTGCAGGGCAGAAACATCAGACGCCCCACAGGAGGTGGAGCCAGCATTGTGGAGGGAAAGCCCAGCCCTGGAGCACTTCGTTGACATGATTCCTTCTCTTCTTTCACTGTGCAGGGCAGAGACATCAGACGCACCACAGGGGGTGGAGCCAGCACTGTGGGGGCAGGCACTGTCCTATTCAGGTCCCAGGTGCAACTCCTCCCACCCATCTAGATGCAGATCTCTCTATTCACCACTGGGCTGACTCATTCTGTCTCCTGGAATCCCCAGCCCTGTCACTCAAAAACACCAGACAAGGAATACACAACCTAGCAGAGGCAGGCTTTGGATAGTTAGACAAGAAAATACCTACTTTCTAAAAGTGGTATTTTCAAACACAGATGTTAAAACCAACTTCACTAAAAGATGTATTTTATCATTCTGAGTTCAGGCATACTAAACTCGAATTTCCACCATGTTCCCTGAGTCAGTTAGGATTATAAAATGTAATAATCTAACTGCCCCTTCTGGCCTATGGAGAACAGGTAGCCTTGCAATAGTGAAAAACAAAAATGGCTGTAATTCACTATTAGGACATGCCACACACACCAGGGCATGTCCTACCTTATACTTACAATGCACCCTGCCCTAGGGCCTACTTTAGGGGTGACCAACATGCAGTAAAGGGAAGGTTTAGGGCCTGGTAAGTGGGCGCACTCACCAAGTCGACATGGCAGCCCTAGGCTGCACACAGGCTCTGCAATGGCAGGCCTGAGACACACTTACAAGCTGCTCCTGTGGGTGGCACAACCAGTGCTGCAAGCCCACCAGCAGCATTGGATTTACAAGCCCTGGGCACAATCAGTGCACTGTACTAGGGACTGACAAGTAAACCAATCATCCAATCATGGAGTCACTAATACACAACACAATTTATCATAGGGAGCACTTGCACTTTGGCACTGATTAGCAGTGGCAAAGTGCCCATGAGCATCTAGTCCAGCAAAAACATATCGACAACAGTGGAGGCATTATGAAAAAAATGGAAGGGAGACCCACACCAAGGATGCCAGGTCTAACAGCCTTCTTGTACCAACTAGCTCACAGTGCCACTAGAATCTCCTCTTACCAAGGAGAGAATAGTTCTTGGCAACCATCAAACATGACAACCCTGATCCCTTAGGACCGTGGAAACAATATACTACCTTTCGCTGAGTCACTTGTGCTTACTTAGACTGTCTCAGAGAAATACACAGAATAAACAGGCTGGGTGTTTTCAATAAGAATTTATTGAACAGTTGTTATTATGGTGCAGAAATGATGAGCTGCAACAACCGTTAGATAGTATAAGATATAAATGATTCGCAGTAGGATAAAGGTAAATGGATGGTATAGCTCTACCATCTTACCTCAGTCATGAATACATATGAATATATAAAACACATGATAAAAGATGCGTACTCCTACGATGCCTCCCTAACTAGATGTACCTAAGTGTACCTAGCATGTATGTAGGTGTTAAGCCAAGAATCCCTCTAGGATTTAGTCAACCCCATTACCTGAAGTGAGAGACTGTGGGACCCCATCCTGGTCTTGAGCTGGACACCCCACGAGGGATGTTAGACCACTGCAAGCTGGAGTGTCTGCATGCAGGAACCTCAGCGTCTCTGATCAGTGTGTCGGCCGGGAAGTCTCGGTCTCCTCTGCCTTATCTTAGCAAGATGTGATGTATATATACACCCATAGGTCTCCCCAGGGGTCCCACCTTGCCTTATTACTGTGTCGGCCTAAGGATGACGTTGGGCATGAACATTGTACATGAATTTTATACAGGAGATGGTAGTCCTGCTGTGCTTCCAAGAATCCTCATTCATAATGTATGAGATTTCGAACTAGGGAAAACCCGCGTTCTGAATGCAGTGGAATATCTAGTTAACAGGTCAGTCCCTGTAAACCGTGACAAGTGTAATGTAGGGAGGGAATATAGGTGAAGGGTAATGAGATTACCGGGGCCTATATTGTGGTTCCTATATGGAATATAACAGGGGGTTGAAATATTGTAATTGGTGGACCAGTTCTGTCGTGAAAACTATTGTAGATAGTGTCAGTCTTAGTTTGAAAGTGAGTAGCCAGATTATCGCAAAATGTTTGGGAGGCTGGGATGCCACTAGAGCATGCCTGTGGTTTTGCAAAGGTCGTTAAGATTTAGAATAGTTCCTTGGAGGAGATCCCTGGCTGATTGATTTCTTGAACAAGATGTTTGCGTGCCACCTTTATTTTTGCATGGTAAATACATAAGGTATCTTTGTATAATTGTTTACCTGTGTTAGTTTTGGTCCTTCTCCAATTGCTGTTGAGTCTTCTACAACAAGTCGTGTCAATTTTTAGTTTAGCCATGAACCAGGGTATGTTATTTCTGGGATTTTTCTTTGGCTGCGATTTAGAGGGAGCTACGATGTCAAGGGCATAAGTAAGGGGATTGTTAAATTGTGTTAAAGCTGCAATTGTCATGTGAGTTGTCTGGGATGGTGATAAGAAAAACAGCTTGAAATGCATTGAGACTAATTTGTTTCCAGGCTCTCGAGATGGTTAGATTGTGAGCTTGGGACTGACAGGGACTATCGTGATCGAGCTCTGGAAACGGATCAGAAAGTGAGCCATCCATGTTAGTGGTAGTGGAGTGTCAATTTGTGACAGCTTTGTAGTAGAAAAAATGAGGTCCAGTGTATGTCCAGAAGAGTGGGTGGGGCCAGTTTTTGTGAGATTCAGGTTTAACATTTTGAGTTTTCATAGCAAAATAGGAATATCGGGGTCCGTAAATGCATCGATCTAATAGTTAAAGTTGCCAGTTAAGAGGAAGTCTTGTGTGGATAGAACATAGGGTGCCAGACTCTCTGTTAGATTTGGGGTAAAATCATTTTTTCGTCCCGGAGGGCGGTAGATGAGAGTACCATTCCAAGGGCTGCCATTTGGGGGGAAGAATTTAAATATGATCAGTTCCACCTAGTTTGTAAGTAAGGAGTCGAGTATTTTGGCTCTCAAGGTCTCCTTGAAGGCTATGGCTACACCCCCTCCTTATTTGAGTTCCCTATCTTGCCTAATTAATTTGTAGTTCTTAGGGAAAGCTATTGGGATGCTAGGCTTTGCAGACTGGTGTGTCCATGTCTAGATATAAAGCATAGGTCTAGTTGTGTTGAAGTGAGAATGTCCCAAATTTCCAGTGAGTGCTTGGGAATCAACCTGGCATTAAAGTAGATGCATTTGAGCATAGATGTAAGATTTAACAAATTGTTTAGGGGTTCAGGGGTGGAGGGGAGGGATTTCATAGAGGATTTATTCCCCCTGGTTAAGTTGCTCCCCATCCGCTGAAGCTGAAGGTGAAGGAGCATGTGAACTTGCACTTCCGACAGGCAAATGGACCTTCCAGCAGAATTGAAAAATGGGGGGAGCAATGTGAGCAGTAGGTTATAAGGTTGAGTAGGTCTTTGCTATTGTAGTGGCATAAGGGTGAAGGAGAAATGCCTGGCAAAGGAGATGCAGAGTTCCTGGGGCAGATGGGCACAGACGGGCTTACCTTTGGCGTGCCTTCAGTGCACACACCCACTGCGCATTGGCGCAAGGCTTGCAATTTATTCAGAAAGCCACAAAAGGAAGACTGCTGCCGTCGAATGGTTGGCGTCTGTCGCGGAATTGCTTTGTCACTGCTTTCAGCGTCCTGGACACCCTCCTTTCAACTGGCAAAGCAGTGATGGACAGGGGAGCCCAGGAGAAAATGTGCACCAAGCAGAGGGGTTTAAAAGGTAACTGTAGACCATGCAGCTGTAACAATGGGGTTTTGTGAGATCACTAAAAAGCAATAATGATTATATATTAAAAGTCCTTATATGCTAGTATCAAGCGCAATTCGTAAATGATATATTTAAAAGATTAAAAACGCATGACTTCGAGAGATGCTCTTCAGTAACCGGCCTGAATCTGATCAGAAATCTGAGAATGATAGGTGAGTTCACAGATTATGTGTTTCACTGTGACCGTCCAATCACTTGTTGGCCCCCGGCGGGTTCCAGGTGGCCTGTCTGGCTATACAATTAGCAGCAACAGCCACTGAGTAGCGAAGCAGAACTCAGCAGATTTATTTATTTCCAGTTTTCTATAGCACAAACTCAATCCGGAGGTATCAGAGCGCTTTACATGAGCACCAGTTGCATTACAGACACATTCATTTTTAGGCATGGGGAGATTAAGGGCTTGGTTTCAAGACTGGCGGCCTTTAACCACCAGACTTGTGGTGGCACAGTCATGGCGGTCCTGCGGATGCCATCTTACGAGGCATAAATTTGGACCACCACTGTTGCCCCGGCTGCAACAGGGAACTGCCGTTCCCTGGCAGTGGTGCAGTGGACAGGGGTATACAATATGCAAGGCAGGACCACAGCTGTCCGCCGAGCATATTTCGAGTTTCCACACCACCAGCCTTTTCATGGCGGTGAGCCCGCCATGAAAAGGCTGGCGGTGGGGAAACAAAGGGGACCCTACAGGGCCCCTGTGTCCCGAGGACATGGGCATGCATTCAGGGGGGAACAACCTGTCTGCTCCTGTTTGCATGCACCCAAAGTTCCAGCACGGCATGGACTTCACAGTCCATGCTGTGCTGGAACTTCTTTTGCCTTCCTATAGCGGTGCCCGTTTTCAGGGCACCGCCATGGGAAAGGCAAAAAAAAGCCCGCTAGACATGAGTTGCACGCGTAATCTGGTGGGTGGGCCATGCACAGCTTTGACGTTGCTGTGCCGGCACAGAGCATGCGCAGCACCACCAAAGTCGTAATCAGTCCCTAAGTGATTAGCCCAGAAATACAGGATGTTTTAGGGTCCCTACTGAGACTCAAACCTGGTTCCCCAGCTTCAAAGTCGGATTAAGCCATACCCTCTCACCATTTGTTGTGCACTGGGCCAGTCTAGTCCAGCAGGATGCCCATTGTGATCGGGAAGAAGTTGAAGCTCTGGACAAGTGCTGAGTGATTTCACAAGAATGACTGTAAAATCCCTAAGGATAACCCATGTCAGTGATACAGCTGCTAGTTACATTTCACATATTTTACTTCATCTTTCGTTCTTGAAGACTATTTGTTTTTACAGGTTGTGTTTCTGTATTTTTTTCAAGCAACAAACAAGCATTCTGTGAACCAAGTTGTCTATAGTTTGAGTGAGTTCAGGATGTGGGTGGGTGTTAATGATGCTACATGATTGTACGCTTGTGGCAGTTAAAGTTTCTCACCTTGATGATCAGTGGGTCATGACATTATTCAGAATACCTGCTCACCCAGTCCTATGCCTCTCTACAGAGTTCACAGAGCAATTATCACATGTGCCAATTGTAATTACCATTCTATGTGATAGTGTGTGACGAGGTACACAGCTGTTAAAATATTGCCAGTGCAAAGGAAAACAAATGTGTTTACAGGTGAGAAGAGTATTGGCATGAGTGTTTTCAGGGGTGAGAACATAGTGAAATGAGAGGTGACACAAGGAAGTATATGAAGAAGGGCAGAATATAAAGAGAGTGATGAAGAGGAAGGAGATGACATGTACATTTGCATATGGCCAATTTCAGAAAGATATGGGGAGAGGTAGCATAAAGTGGCTAAACGGGTGAGCAACTGCTCAGGACAGTATGAATTGGAGAACATGACTTATTGAAGCACTCTGAAGATGACCCCCTTCCACAGACCTTAGTAATGTTTAACACACAGTCTAATATTCTCAGAATTGAAACATTTTAAGTTCCAAATCACAACAAAATCTTTTTAAATTACTTATTCAACAGATACTGATAACAAGCATTGGGCACAACAACACGGCAGGCTTGTTTTAGGAGTATGTGGATTATTGTGTTATATGACTGGATACAATAATAGAAAGCTCACATGCACACAATACTGGTCATCATTTTGATTTACTAATAAGGAAGTGACACATTTTGCAGTTGAATGTTCGAATGTCATTCATTCACACACTACAACCATAAAAATGTCACACATAAGCAATCAAAAAACTTGCCAGCAGTTAACTTCTACCCAGACTACATGAGTGTAGTACAAAAACTAAGTGGCCCCTTTATAGCATCAAAAACAAAAACGTGGATGGGCCTCGGATACACTGTCATGAATCCTACTAAAAACACAATTTAACGATGAATTGGGATGTGGCCCTGAGTAATTACAAGTGGCTGAGTTTACTTCAAGCATTCCTTTCATCAGTTTTTGTATACTTTAGTATGTTGCCCTAGGTGGGACGGGCATGCCCAAATGTAGGTCCCATGCGCATTGTGTAACTGTAATCAAGCTATATCCGGCTGATGACTCAATAACAAGATAGCAACTGATCCTGGGGTTCTTGTGTTCCAGTTCCATGGCGTGCAAAATAATTATGGATTGGGAAGCAGTCCGAGTAATTACCAGTGGCGGAGATTAATTCAAGCATTCCATCATTCACATGTTTGTGAACTTAAGATGTCACCCTCGATGGGATGGGCATACTCAGATATGGGTCCCTTGCACACAGAGTCATTGGAACTAAGCTATACCCAGCTGATGAGCCCATAACAAGTGGAGAACCAGTACTGAGTTGCATGTGTTCTGGTTCAGAGAGGACCTGGCTTGGCAGTTCTGGCTGGACTGTTCCCATTGGAGCAGGGTTGAGGGTGATTGGAATATAGATGGGTCGAAACTGAGGTGCCATGGTATGCAAAACAACAATGGATTGGGATGCTGCCCAAGTAATTACCAGTGGCTAAGATTAAATCAAGCATTCCATCCAACACTTTTTGTAATTATAACTGATGAAAAGGCATGACAGGTAGACCCTGGAAAGACCTACCGGAGACCCGGCAGCCAGAGAGAGAGCACAAGTGATGGCTGACATACTCCTTGGAAATAAGTGCCTTGTAGATGCATCCACATTTGAACACGAAACACGGGCAACGAACACTCTAGTGACTCAGACTTGGAGCTAAATCAAGGTCCTGAATTAACACCCATTTCGGCCCATCATCAAAACAGACATGCATGTAAAGCATTGGCAGTAACATATATTAATATGAGGGCCAGCATTAGATAAGGAAGTGTAGTTGGGTGGGAAAACAAGGCACTGGGGGTTGAATGGAGTCAAGGGGGCCCTTAGGAGTAAAATAATGTGTGGATCGTGCCTCATGTGTTAATTTTCAGAATGAATACCCAAAATGTATGTATAAGGCGCTCACAGAGATCATGGAAGACTCAAAAAAGAAGAACACTTAACAAATACAATATTCTAACATGGAGCATAAGGGGGCTGGTCACACCCACAAAGAGATACAGGATTCATGCATACTTAAAATGCAGGCAGCTACACATAGCCTATCTTCGGTAAACACACCTGATTAACACATAATTGCTCACGCTAGCTGAAAGAGGGAAGGGACAACTGATGAGCACAAACTACTCTACTAGACGAGTACTAATATGAATTACTCCAGATGTAGTACCAGTTGTACTACATCATAAATGTATTGACACAAAAGGCAATTGTGAAGTCCTAAGGCAAGTCAAACAATTGTCACAACATATGATAATAAATATATTGAAGAAACCAAGGTATACAAATATACCAAAAATATTGTATTATCTTAATAACACTACGAAAACCTTAATCATTATATAAATTCACATAATCAATAGTTGAATCAGTTCCCATGCTCACTCATTGACTGTCATACTTGATGTACATTCAAATTAATGATCGTAAAAAAAAATGTATAATGGATTCAAATGAAGATTTTCACAATTGCTGATCTAACTGCTTCATAAAGGTTATTCATACAAATTCAAGTTGGTAGATTCAGCACTGTATATTGATAATACAACACTGAGAACACAATGCTCTCCAGGGCAAGACAACAATGGTCGAAAACGTGGCTCGAGATCAGATGGAATGTACGCGCGTATTGGCACCGGGGGTGCCTTCATTAGGAAAAGCCACAACGTGAAAAGTCCTGATACCTGTGAATAATAAAACAGAACATGTGGTTCCTTCTATGAAAAAAAATGATAAACTCATTTAACATACTAACTCGTTAATTGTTTAGCATCTAAGTGCGGAAAGGATTAAAGTCCCTAGGCATGTATGGTTCATGCAACCAACTCTTACACCCAAGGTGCGTGATTCAAAAACAGAGTTGTACATCATATGTCCAAAGAAAAAGGGGAGAAGGGAATACGAGAGAAAGGATTTCTTACATACCCAAGAATAGCATTCAAAAACACCCAGTGTAATACGAAACCTGATGTGTTAAGTTGAATGTGATACCCTGAATGTTACAGGAAACTATGCATTCAATGCTGCGAATGCAGAGAAGGGTCCTTCTTGCAGACGGTAATAAAGAACTACTGAAGAATATCTAAAATCAGAATAAGAAAAGAATGTTATTTATTGAGAAATCACAAAATTACATGGAGCATGGAGGGCCACGGTTATGACATGGCTGCCCACCTGCAGAGATGAACTGAAGTTCGATGTACATGTCGCCCGTGATTTGCACACAATCACATGTCGGATGCTGGTAAGCACTGTCTATGAGTTGGACACGTATACGAGTCAGACTGAAATACTGGTGAACGCCGTCCGCGATGAGAGAAAATCTTCTAAGACACTATAGAAAGCATATATTAAATCTCATATCAGCATGTAAACGCTGGGCAAGGTGCTACACTTTGCGTTAGCTTGAGTGATAAGCAGTTTACCACGAAAAAATTAACCGTCAACACGCCCGGTGTTGCAAACTCATTCGGTGATCTGGAGACAATATAGAGACAATGTAGAGAGCATACATAAATCTCCTGTCAGCACGACATAGCTAAATGAGGTGCTAAACTCTGTATTAGCTTGCATGATAACTGGCAAAACACGGAACAAATAACAGTCAACACGCCCATTGTTGCAGACTCATTCTATTAACTATAAACCATAGCAGGGTAGGCGCTAAATTGTCTATGTAAACAAGTGGAGAGAAATGTGGGCGCAAGGGAAGTCGACTCTTACCGGGATGCAGGTAAGCACTGTCTGTGATTTGAACCATTATGCGAGTCGGACAGGGTTACTGATAAACGCCGTCCGCGTTGAGAGCAAAGCCTCTAAGACTATGTAAAGAGCATACATTAAAACTCCTATCAGCACAAAATAGCTGGGCATTGGTGCTACAATCTGCGTTAACTTACATGATGAGTAGTGTGCCGTGGAAGAGATAACAGTCAACACACCCTTTGTTGCAGACTCAATCTGAAATCTAGAGCTAGTAACAGGATAGGCACCAAGTTATCTATATTGGAAAATAGAGAAAATTAAGTGCATAGGGAATCAACTCTTGCCGATAATATCCCATGCACTGAGCGACTGAAGGAGTCCGCAGACTGACGCCGGCTGATGTAAACCGGGCGTCAGGAAGAGTTTGCGCTTAAGCAGGCTGGGTAGGTGATCACATGATCGGTACTGAGCGTATGGTCATGTGACCTGCTGAGTACCTCGGGGAAGAGGAAAAACAGCTGCAGCCATTAGTAAAAAATACCGGCCCCTTAACACACATATATAAGAATTTCAAACTATCCAATGGCGCCTGCATGCGCACAACGTGTCCCTGCAAAATGTCTCCTATCCATAGAGCAGATGAACCGCAACTAATGGAGACTCCAACATAGCGCCCGCTAGATATGAGCCAGCTGTCAAACTGTCACAGGAAACAGCCCGTAATCTTGGGGTAATGATAGACAACCAACTCTCTATGCGTGATCATGTCAACCTCACAACACGTACTTGTTACGGGATAATGCATGCCCTTCCTAAAATTTTTAAATGGGTCCCTTTGTCTTCCCGTCTGCCACTGATCCAGGGTCTGATTGTCAGTTGCCTGGATTATGGGAACGCTCTGTTGGCTTCCATAAACTCTGAACTCCTTCATAAGCTCCAGGTTCTGCAAAATACAGCAGCCAGACTGGTTTTAAATCTTCCAGCCCGTTCTCCCTCTGCTCTTAGTTTGAGGTCTCTTCATTGGTTGCCTATCAAGAAGCGAATAGACTTCAAAATCTGTTGTCTTGTCCATAAAACCCTAAATGGACAGGGCCCTCAGTATCTGGCAACTAAACTAAAGAGATATCAGCCTTCTAGGACACTTCGCTCTACTAACAAATTCCTATTAAATAGTTCCGAAGGTCTGAACAGCTAAGCATGGCAGTAAATCTTTTTCGAAATTGGCCCCCACCCTCTGGAACTCTTTGCCCATACATCTACGAACCGAGATTGAGCATATAAAGTTTCGTAAGTCCCTAAAGACCTGGCTATTCTAAATCTCTTTTATTCCTAGCCATCTTCCCGTCTGTTCCTGAGTCCTGGCAAAGTGCTATGAGACCCTCGGGTGATATATGCGCTCTACAAGAAACAGTACATAGACATAGACATCACATATATGCAGGCTATGAATGCGGTGTTTATCCTACGAACTATAAAGACACCCGGAACAACGGAAGGCAAATATGTCTTAGCAAAAGGTATATTTGATGGAGAATCACTGGCTTTGATGACCATGTATTGCCCTATTAACATTCATAGCTTTTTTCATGGACATACTCATCCCCAAACTTAATATGCAATTTACAAGCACCATGTATCTGAGACAGGGACGTTAATTAAATACAGAGAGGACCGGCTTTTGGCATGGGTGAGGTAGGCCCAGGCCCACGCCGCTAATCTTCAGAGGGGCTCACGGAGCTATTTACATTAAGGTTTTGCACACAGTAGCGTCTCTCTACCTTGGCTCCAGCGATTTCGTTTAAAGTTGTCCTTTTATTGTTAATGCTTTGCAATTGCTATATTTAACACCCTATCTGCTCCCATTGTGTCCTCCCATCTACCTTTCACCCCCTGCCTCAATACACCAACATCCCCTCCCCAACCCAACAAACACCTTGACACCAGCCTGATAGAGCAAAGCTATGAGCGCTTCAGGTGAGTTGAGGAACGTGCAAGATATTTGAGTTCAGAGGCAATTCGCTGCTTTGATGCCAGTGAGGGACTGAATTGTGAAAAGGCCCCTCCCCTTGCTGCCTCATTTCATTCACTAACAGAAGCGACAGAGGCAAAAAAATTTCCACCAAGGTCTCACTCTGATCTAGGTCCGGCTCTGCATACACAACACTTATTTTGATAGATCACACCCTCCCTAACAGGAACATAATGTATAAGGGTAACACAAAACTTTCAGAAATGGTCAGAAAGCAGACAGTTGCAGGATATGTCAAGACCCATGCACACAGATACCAAGGAATACTCCTGCTACTTCTCTGATCATCAATTACATACTTCACTAGATTTGTTACTGTGTAACAAAGAGGTGGGAGGAAAATACTAGACACAGAATATCAAGGATGTACTCTGACTATAATCCCCTCAAGATGACAATTCTGTACTGAGCCACTTCTTGATGGCCCACTGACTACTACTATTAGCAAAAGTATCACAAAACAGTTTAATGAGAATGAGGGGTCAGCCATTGAGATAACAATGGAATGAGAAGCATTTAAAGTGTCATGCAGGAACTCTTTTAAGGCCACATAATATAATGAAGACATGTTGAATGGAGATATTATTGACTTAGAACACCACAACGGTGAAGCAGAATCCCTCTCTAATAGCAATCCATACGCAGCCCAACAACATAGAAAAAAGAAGATATGGACCTAGTGGATAGGTTGTGGAAAGTAAATTTCTGGTAATATGTAACTTATCAGCACACTAAAGGTGATAGAGAGGGGCTTCTTGCCAGGCTCCTAAAATCAGATGCTTCTAGAAAACCAATTGGAGCCATGTGAGTGAGTGCCACGTGAACCTCCTTTCATACCTGTTATAAGCTCTCAGGTCCACTCTGCTGCCCTGCCTCACCTGCAATGGACCTGTGGGAAAAGAGAGAAATGAAGGGTTAAACCAGGCGTGACCTGGTGAGAAGCATTAGGATTAATGAAGGACCACTCTATCTTGCAACAGGTGGGTGGGGCCCTAATAGTAATGCACCAATCAGGAGAGACTGAAGGAGGGGACAAAAATGCCACGGGCCACAGACCCAAAGAAGGAAGAGCTGGCAAGGATGTCTCTGAGAGAGAGGACGCCGGAGGAAGGATACGACGGAACGGGACCCAAAGGAGACAATGCCAACAAGCCTCGACGAGCCCTGGGAGGTGTGGACCGAAGAGTGGGGGATGCCACTCACTGCCCTGCCAAAACGTAGGAGAGTTGATGTGTTGTGGGTGAGTGATTCAAGGGAGGCAGCGGGATGTGATATGGGGTGTGGAAACTTGTACCATGTTAGTTGCCTTTTTCCTCATGCACCATTTTTACCTTGGTCACATGCCATAAGACAAAACCAAACTTCAGTATTAGGAAGTAATGGGAACTTATGTTTTGGAATTACACAAATTTAATTTTTGTGAGGAAACCTTTAGTCTGCACACTATTATTTGATTTAAATTTTCACTCGTGCAAGGCGCTACCAATGCAATGAGGAACATTAGCAGAGCAGCTGAGAGGAAATAAGTAGCCATACTGAAAGGAGCCTATCCTGATTTAAGCAAGACTAAAGAAAAAAACCCTTTTGGGAGCCCTATAAAGAAACGTTCCAAAATTCTAAACTAGGAGGGGCAGATTCAGACCCAGGTCGGGTCATATAGGTTTGTCCCTGCACTAGTCACTACCATGGGTGAGGCAATGGTTTAGAACAAGCCACAGAGAAAACACAAATTCCATACTTACCACTCTTTCTCTTTCCCAAGAATCCTGACAACGCCATCCTGTCAGAGGGAACATCTAGAGGAAAGAAAGAGTCCAACATCAGCCCTAACTTGGAGAAGAAGACTTGAAACAAGACCAGTTATTGAAGCCCATGAGAATTTCTCATATAACTGTGTGATCTCAATAAAAACTCAAGATTCAGATACCAACACAGCCTCCTCATCCTTATATCCACCCTCCCCTCCTACAAACCTTTAAAGCACCGCAGAGCAAAACAAACAAGAGGACATCAATGCAACGTTTGTTGAATATTATAAATCTTTGTACACCGCCTCCAACAAGATAGAAACTTCTCACTTGCAAACATATCTAGAATTCATGGGCATACCCATAATTAATCCACTACAGTACCAAGCTCTTGAAGACCCAATAAAAATAGGCGAAATACACACTGCCACATACCAGATGGCACAAAAAAGACTCCAGAAACAGACAGGCTTCCTGCTGAGTTTTATATAACATACAAAAAACCAAAATGCTTCTATAGGTGTATGACATTGCAAGACAAATAGGTAAACTAGCTGGGTCAATGAGGAAAGATCTTATGGTGGTCCAACCCAAACAGGGAAGAGACACACCAGGTGTGTGCTCCTATCAACCTTTGTCCTTATTGAACTAGGATTATAAGATTTTGGCAAAGATACTAGCTCATTGATTAATACCAATAGTCAACCATGTGCAACACCCAGATCAAAATTGATTTATCCCAGGCAGAAATTCCTTCCTTAATTTAAGACGACTGTTCTGTCAACATGGCGGAAGCAACAGCAGAGGGTCCAATACAACTGCCTGTATTCATTGTTACATAAGTGTCTTTTGATACCTTAGAGTGGCCATACTTCTTGACGGTACTTAAAAGGATGGGTCTATTACCAGAGTTTCAGTTGTAATACACAGAAATGATGGAAGAGTGTGTACAGGTCATATGAACTCCCAGGTGATGGCCATTGAGTTGTTAGCAAGTTTACTAAGACAGAAAGGACCACACATGGAAATAGGATCGCCAACACATGGCATATTATATCATTGTATGCAGATGATGTGCATATCTATGTGTAGGAAGCTTGAGACAATTTTCTGGATGCAATGTCTTTGTTGGATGAATTTGGTGATATGTCAGACCTAAAAAATAAATGGGGATAAGACATGCCTATTCCTGCTTAGACATATGACAGATATGGAATGCACAGTGGTACCAATCCTTAGAATGCAATGGAAATGTGATACTTACAAATACCTGGGCATGAATATTTTACCACACCACAGATGATTTATACAACGTAATTTGGGTAGGGTAATAACTGTGGCACAGAAAATTCTGGATCACACTCTCACTTTCACCAATGAGAAGAGCGGCAATAGCCAAGATGCTGTTCCTACCCATATTTCTGTATTTCTTTGGAAGACTTTCGGTGAAGTTAAGTAAGGAGTTCTTTGGCGGATTATGTAGTAACCTTTTTTGACCTAATATGGGGAATTGGAAATAAAAGAGTGGCATTCCTCTAAATGAAGGCAGCCTTGGACCCCTGAACTACAAACTATATTTTGCAGTAGCACAGCTACAATGGACATTGAAATGGTTGAGCAACACCTCCACCCCTGAAAAGGAAGAAGTCCTGCAAGAACCATGGAGACACACACTCAGACTAGTAAATGAGTAAATCAACCACATGACTGTTAGAAATGGAATTCCAGGCTGGCTGAGGTATGCACCCAGGCCAGACAGGAATCACCACTCTAGTCAGGGTTAGCTAAGTAGACACTAAAGGGTAACCTGTGCTCGCCTTCTGGTAGCTTGGCACTGAACAATCAGGCTTATCTAAAGAGACAATGTGTAAAGTATTTGTGGAACGAACACACACAGGTTTAGGGAAATAGATTACTAGAACCTGGAACGTCAACGGATTTGGGTTGAAAAGTCAATCCGCAGCTACCCACGGCTTTATAAAAAAACACAACATAATTCTTCTCCAGAAAACTTGGGCAGTATCCAGTATCCCTATTGAAGGCTACTTGGAATTTATGTCCCCTGCTTCTAGACAGTGCAAGTTCAGCAGGCCGTGTGGTGGACTTTCGATCTATGCATCCACCAAACTCTCCCAATGCATCAAACAGTTAAAATGTGAAGTAGATTGGGTCGCTGGAATCGTGGTGGGAAGCCCAACTTCAGACAGCCAGTTGCTCCTTCTCAATGTTTACATTTCTCCGCGCACCATCGAGAAAAAATCCAAAATGGATCAATTGACTGACATCGTCTGTAACCTATTAAGCGACCACGGTAGCATACCCAGTATTATCTCAGGAGACTTCAATACCAACCTCTATTGTAATTCTCCAGAGGACATTGGGGTTGCTTCCCCTACGGTTCCCCCGCATCGTGCCTTACAATCGATTCCCGCAGGACATAGGCCCTCGAAACTGGGGGAGTACACAGTCCGCCAGCTTAGCAGAACAGGGTATACTGTATTGAATGGGTGCTTTCCCACGGACACCCCCCTGCCTGGACACGAACTGACGGCCGAACTCACTCATTCCTGGACTTTACTTTAGGCAGGAGCAAAATACTTCCCCTGACCGAGAGCTATCACATCGCGTCGCAAGGTGAGAGCGACCATCGTCATCAAATCATAACTCTATCCTCTAATATCCCACGTCATCAGGAACTTGCTCATACTCTTTTAGGCTGTCACACAGAGAACTTAAGGAGATTGAAATGGTCGGATAGTGCTGCTCTCCCCACGATGGAAAAATGCAGAGCTCTTCTATTCTTACTGCCAGACAAAGATCTCTCTGTTATCAGCGGCTGGGCTAGCTTCGTAAATCAATTACTCAAAGAATTCCCATCTAAGAGGAGCACCAGGCAACATGTAACGCAATCTCGCATCCCATTAGTAAGAAAAAAATTCAAAGCTCAAAGAAATCAGGCTCTCCGCCTGTCCAGGAAATAAAATTTTATTCAACAACTATAAGCAACCACAAATAGCCTTCAAGTCCTCTATATACAGGGATAAACAAGCAGCCTCCGACCTGTACTGGCTGAAACTCGTCCACGAAAGCAAGAATGCCAACACAAAGCAATTTTGGTCTCTCGTAAACAGGGCCTTACAAGGTGGAAGCGGCCACGGTAGCGCAAACATCAGCGCAGACAAATGGAGCCAGTTTTTATCATCTCATTTCAGTGATCACACTAACAGGGACGACCATCCCAATCTTCTTCCACCTGCCGACCCCGTGACACCACCCCTGGAAGCCCAGAGCCCAGGCCCGTCCGGCCTCAATACTCCAGTCAACAACGTTACTGAAGAATTAACAAACAAGGGCCATGAGAAGAGCGACGACCTAAAGATGGAGATCCCAACGACATCAGAAGCACTAAAAAACAAGATTCATGCTCAATTAGGAAAGCCAGGGCCGATGGAACTCCAGGGCCTAATGGTCTTCCCCAGGCCATGTTCAAATCAGACGTTAAACTGTGGTCAGACCACTTGGCCCCTCTGTTTCTTCACTGCAGGCTAAATAATACCATCCCGGAGTCTTGGAAAGGCGCTATCATCCACCCAATCTACAAAAGTGGGAAGAGAAACAATCCTAATAATTACAGAATGATAGCTCTCCTCGACGTCGAGCCCAAATATTACGCCAACATTTTATTGGAAGAGCTGTTGGCCTGGGCTGATACAACAAAGCGCCTCCCTTTTAACCAGACAGGCTTCGTGGCCAACTCCGGAACAACAACTAATTTACTCACCCGAACCGTCTTGATAGAGAAATCGGCAGCCCAACACACCCAACTTCACTGCTGCTTTGTCGATTTTAAAGTGGGCTTTGACCGGGTGCCCCGGGGCCGGTTGTGGCAAAAACTAGAGCACTGGGGCATACCCTTTTGAACGCTTTAATACAACTTCACTCGGAAACTTGGATTAGAATTAAGTTGGGAGAAGGCTCCCATGTTTCCAGGAAGATCGAGACCAAAAGCGGTGTTAAACAAGGCTGCATGCTGGCCCCACTCCTTTTTAATTTGTTTATTTCGGATATATCCCCAATAGTTGACAGTGTCAACAGCCACCCCCCCCAATTAGATGGAACCCCCATCAGCAACCTGCTGTATGCCAACGACCTTGTGTTATTAAGCCACACAAAAGTAGGCCTACAGAGGCTACTCATTGAGCTGCTCCCCTATACTACAAGAAACCTCTTTGAGTTGAATTTGTCTAAAACTAAAACAATTTCTTTTGGGAAGCAAAAGCGGCCGCGTGGAGGGTGGCTTTTTAACAACGAAAAGCTCGAATCAGTGCCCCATTATAAATACTTGGGAATTTTCCTTGACACCAGATGTTCATTCTTAAAGCAGAGAGATGCATTAAGGGCCAAAGCTCTGTCACTTGAGGCCGCCTCCGCGAAACCGTCACAACAACTACTTGGCCCGAGTCTAACCCCTATGCTGAAGGTGATGAAGGAGAAGATAACTAATTCCCTGTTGTACGGGCACGAGATCATGAAGGGTACAATAAGTACTTTATTAAATAAACGAACTATCAACATTTTTAAACGCGCTTTTCGCCTGCCAAGATCTGCTTCGCCAGCCCAAGTTAGACTCATACTAGGCTTATTAGACCACCATGGCGTCGAGGCAGGCGCGTTTATAAAGCTTTGTAATAGATTGCACTATGCCCGGGAGGGCAGCCTGGAGGCCAGACTTTGGAACGAAATATTGAACAGCTATTTCAGCCACAAACATCGACACCACCTGGATCACTGCCTGCAACTACTTGGTGTCAAGGAATACTGGGGAACAAATCCCTCCCAGCAGGCACTAAACACAGTCATCAAGAGGAGCGTCCGGCTGTGGTCTTTCCATTCCGATAGGGTAACACTGTCAGGAAGGAAACATGCCTGGGCACTAATTTCTGATTTTAAACCGGGGGTCGAATCATCTTATTTATCAAGCACGTTTGCGCTTTATTGGAAACTAAAGTTTATCGCCCTGAGGATGGGAGAATGGCTTTCTTAAAGAACCTGCCCGAATGGCGCCGCTCCGGCACTAGTATTAAATGCAGGAAGTGTGGCTATTACTCTGAAGCTATGGAGCACATAGTTTGTGTATGCCCCGCTATGCTCACTGACAGACGGTCTTTATTGCGGGAAGAATGGAACAGGCTCAGAGTACAATCATGTCGCCAAGCCATAATCGCCGCCTTGAACCCAGACAATATGAAGCTGAACATTCGGTTCACCAAATTTGTTAACAAAGCGTCAAAAATGTTGGGAGATATCAGTGCCGCAAATCTCCCTCAATCCGGCAGCGTTGCAATCCCTCTCCAGGCTCAACCAATAAATCCTTGACTGCTTACTACTGTTGATTAGAACATTGCCTTTTTGCTTAATATTAATAGTTTACAGGTCTTCAGATGGCATTATGAAAATATCAGTTCTGACGTTTTTTATATATAAAATAAAAATATATATTTTTTTTTTTTAAAAGAGGGGAGTAGCCTTGACTGACAAGACACCCCAGACTTTGATTGCCACGGGTAACTCATTAATGTTAGGGTATTTTAATTACATCCCCCATTTTTTAGATAGTCCCAGTATTAACCTCAGTCCTTTGTATATAAGCTTTGTTCTTTGTATATAAGAATCGAATGAGTTTTTTAAATTTCAAACCAAAAAATGTAATGGTTTTAAGTAATCAAACAATAAAGTATTATATAATAGATTACTATATTATTTCCAAAACAAGACCAAAACAACAAAACTCCAATGTATAGAAGTTGAGATATTGAATTTCAAAAGAATAAGTGAAAAATGGCACTCAGAAGTGAATAGCACTTTAGGGGTTACTTGAGGTCGCACTGGACTGGGGTAAAGTCAAAGGGTGGGCCAACCACAATAGAATGCCGGCTGGCTACAGGAATGACGCGGGCCCCAGTAAACAAAGTATCTTTCCTGGTCGAAACAGCGGGATGCATTGTGAGATGTCTTGTGAGATGCGTCGATGCAGGTACCACAAGTCGAGAATACGCAGATTTTCTCCACATGCTGATGCTGATGCATCGGTTCCGTTGAGAGACGTTGAGTGATGCACATTTCTCCACACATTTGAGGTGGTGTGTCGATCTCTCCAAGCTTCAGCAGTGGTGATACGCTGTCTGAGTCATCAATCTCGAAGGCAAAAGGCTGGTTCCGATGCAATGTGCCGATTTTACTCCCGCAACAGGGTCGATGAGCTGGTTCTGCTACATGCAGACAGCGGAGCGTCGGAGTACGTGTTGCAAGTATCTGGGTCCACTTCCAGTGAGCCAGCAAAGGAGCAGGATACAGACTTTGATATCCCAGAGTCTCAAGCAACATGAGGCAAGCCAACAAGCCCTACGAGCACGCTTGGATGTAGAAGCAGAGTCCAGCTCTCCTTCATCAGAGTCTTAGAACAGCAGGTAGCAGGGCAGAACTAGAGAGTTGTAGATCCAGACATTTCTGATTTTTGAGGATCAGAGACCCATTACGTATACCCAAAAGTGCCTTTGATGAGAGGGTGACTTCAAAGCAGCTGCTTGAAGTGCACAGGCCCTTCTTTCAATCCAGCCCTGTTTGCCAGGCTATCTATGGTCGGTAAATCAGCCCTTTGTGTGGGGAAAGAACACTACCTATTCAGTGATATGCTAGCCCCTCCCTTCCATCCTTCCCCGGCACCACCATCAGAATGCAGAGGTGTGTAGTTGGGTACTCAGACACACTGTGTTATTGGCTGTCTAGAGGGAATGCACAAAGTATAGCTGCCACCCACCCCAGATGTGTATTAGAGACATGCTGCAAGGAACACTGAGCAATAAGTGCAGAGAAATGTTCGCTTTCTAAAAGTACAGGAATGCTAGGTTTGGAAAAACCGCTACCTAGCTGGCGGGTGTACTTAGCGTCAAAACTGGCAAGTGTTTCATCCAAATTCAATCCATTCCATTCAGTGTTTATGAATGAATCTCATATTCGTATTAGTTTATCATCATTTTTAATGATTCATCATCCTTCTTACAAATTCTTCATCTTACATATTGTGATTGGAACTGAAATCACTTAATCACCCAATGCATTTCGGGTCATGCACGACCCTTTATCAGGGGTCTATACAACGAAATGAAAAGAAA
The DNA here is from genome assembly GCA_963921515.1 of Calotriton arnoldi. Taxonomy (NCBI): domain Eukaryota; kingdom Metazoa; phylum Chordata; class Amphibia; order Caudata; family Salamandridae; genus Calotriton; species Calotriton arnoldi. Next base: position 44,177 of record CAWUFW010017279.1, read on the forward strand.
AACCTGCTCAATATAGGCCCTTAAAATCAAAGCCTAAAGTATTCACAATCGTTATCGACTCTCCCAAGTGCTTAAACACATGTGTACAGAAAAAAATGATCTCGAACAGGAGTGCTGCCCATTAATTTGTGCATACACTATGAAAAGCCTAGCAAGTGCCATAAAACTTCTCCGCAGATAATACCTACTAATCCAACCTGCCTGTGACCGTCGTTGAGTGTGCTGCTAAGTAGGGACAGCTGCCTCTTCACACCCATGCTCTAATACGTGCCGCGCTCAGATGTGAAGGTCGAAAACCCAAGTGCGCAAAAAAGCGTGCTGAAAGTCGTCATGCATTTTACAGAGTGAAAGTTTTTCCGTGAAAGCAGAAACAACGTAACGCAAAGATCCGCGCTCAAAAGACACCGAAAACCCAAGTGCTCTGACTCAATCTACCTGGAGACGTGCTCCGTGTCCTCATGCCGTATGTTTGAGTGGAGGTTTTTCCGTAAAGGCAGGAACAATATTTCATAAAGGTGAAACCCTCAGTTTTAATGTCTTAACTCTGTGCCTCACATGCAAAAGTACCAGAGTTACGTTACGCTTACCCAGTGAAGTGAGATCATCCGTGTTCCCACATGCAGAAAACAACTGTTAGTCTCGTGTACACCCAACCTCTTAACACCGCGGTGTACGTCACGTTGTGGGCGGCTCGACGTGTACCAACAAAGACGTCCTTAAAGTCAAAGGTGCCCATCCATCACCATGAGTGGAATCAGAAATCAATAAAGTTTGAGTTGACAAGCGTAACGGCAGTTCTGGATCCAGAAATAGGGAAAGTGAAAATAAAGTGACAACGCTATAGTTATAAAACACCCTATTCAGAGTATGGTATTCATGAGATAATTCAACAACGGTTGCAAAAATGACAGTTCCTATGGTGCACTTCACGATCACACCATACTACCGTGATACAATGCCACTTCCTATAGGAAACCATATCAATAATACTTGGAAAATGTACTGTTCAATGTGATACTGGCAGTTTACAAAAAACATTGAAATTCCAACCGGTCATTCATCCCAAACGGCTGCATGGCATTACGTTTTTTGATCCAGTGAAACTCAGATCTTGCCAAGTGTTTCTGGGGATCCATCTCCGGTCTTGTTTTTAATGCTTCCAAAACGGTGAAGCGCAATTGAGCCAAGTTGTGTCCTGCTTGTTGCCAATGCATTGCCACAGGATACTTGACGTTATGGGTTCTGATATTGCTCTTATGTTCAGATATCCAAATTTGTATCTTGCTTTCAGTTCTACCCACATATAGTTTTCCACATGGGCATTTCAAAACGTAAATGACATTAGCCGTGTCGCACGTACTGGAATGTTGTAATGTTATAACTGATCCTTTAGTGGGATGTGTATATTGATTCCCACTGATTACATTGTTACAATGTACACAGTTCGCACATCTTTGCATTCCTTTATACATAATCATCTCTGTTTTTTCTTGCTTGTCAATAATTCTTTAATGTTTCTTGATCGTTGGAATGCAAAAATGGGTTTGACATTAAATAGTTGTTGAAGATCAGGTTCTGTTTGAATCATAGTCCAAGGTTTCATGATAATGGCTTTAATTTGATGTACTTTCGTAGAATATTTAAGATCACAAATCATGGCATTGTCTTTAGTGAGTTCTTTTTCTTTAGCAATATCTACCTGTCTAGTGCTGTCCCTTGATCAATGGATTTTTCAATGAAGTTGTTTGGATATCCACATTGTTTGAATCTTGTTGCATAACTGTCTATGGTATTTGCGGCTTCTAAGAGATCTGATGTTACTCGTTTCAACCTGATGAATTTGGAAAATGGTAGATGACGTTTCAATGAATTCTGATGGAAAGTTTTGTAATGTAAACAATTGTTCCTGTCTGTTTCCTTGATATGTACATTCTTTTTAATCCCTTGTGAATCAATTTGTACCAAAACGTCTAGAAATGCAATTTTATGTCTGTCAATCTGGTATGTGAATTTAATATGATCGTGAGACCGATTCAATTCAAGGATGTTATCCTGTAGCTGTTTCAACTCGCCTTTTCAAATTATAAAGATATCATCAATATATCTTTTATAGGCTACCAGCTGTTCACGCCATGTGCTGTTTTGAAGAATATGATCATGCTCGAACTTTGACATAAATATATTTGCATACGATGGTGCTCCAGCAAAGCCCATGGATGTTCCGTTACATTGTGCATAAAAATTATCTTGCCATTGAAAGCAACTGTGAAACAACGCAAAATGTAATAACTCAAGTAGAACATTTTTTATTGGCTCAGATTGTTTCTTGTTCTAGCAGAGCCCATTCCATTGCCTCAAACCCTTCATTGTGGGGAATAGAAGTGTATAATGCAGTAACATCCACAGTAACCACCAGTTTTTGATGCCTTCTTATTCAATGAAGTGAACATGTTTAAGAATGCAGTTGTGTCCTTCATATGTGTTTCCCATTGTTGTACAATAGGTTGAAGAAAGACATCCAAATATTGACCAATTGATTCAGATATGGACACACATGCAGATACGATTGGTCTAAGAGGAGGATTCAATAGATTTTTATGTATCTAAGGCAACATATAAAATTGCGGTCAATGTGGATGTTCTGTGTAAACAATCGGAGCCAATAAACATTTTCTACTTGACAGGTGTAACCCTATTATATCATGTTTAAAGGAGATAGCACATACACTTTAGCACTGGTCAGCAGGGGTAAACTGCTCAGATTCCGAAAGCCAACAAACACGAGGTCAGAAAAATAGGAATATGAAGACACAAAGTTTGGGGTGATCCTTCAGAGAGGGCCATTTTCCAACAATGACACAGACTAGAACATTTTGTAGAGAGAAAAAAATATTACTGCAATCATGGCAGCAACCTCCCTCATACTCTTCAATATGCTGCTATGGACACTACCATAATTTAAAAGCATATCTGCCACACATGACAGGAGCACATGGACAGAGGCCGGTTTGGCAACAATAGGTTATGTGTTTGAACATGGTATTTCTGATGGATACTTCTAACACAATCTTTCTCACCTTTAGAATATCCCCAGGAGCCAACCTGGATCTGGATCTAGAATATTTCAACAGCATTGCTCCTGCATTCCGGTAGGTTGTGCCTTGCAGCTCCGAGTTGACTCAGTTCCGCCCTGGAAGTAATGATGGAGCCACATGTAAGCACCATCCCTGGGCATCAATATCAATTGCTTTCTGCCATGCATTTGTATGCAGAGCCAGAGCTTACTTTTTGCCAGTGTTCAAGGAAACTTTGTTCCGGCTTAAATCTACATGGTTTAAAACTTTTAGGCACAGTTGCAAACAAATGTCTGTGACAGGCCCCCACGAGGTATGCCTTTGGTGTTTGGGATCGGACCAAGAATCCAAGTCCTGTAAGGAAGTGGCCTTTATGAATTCATAGGCGATCAGGGAATGTGAAGCGGAGCTGCTCATTGCCAAACACCAAGAGGAGTCATGAAAGTTGTGCTCACACTAGAAGTTTTGGGCGCAGACCCATTTGCGTTTTCGGACCATTCCCACAACAGGTCCTCATCGCAGTCCAACTCTTTCGGTATGTTGATGTCAAAGGGAAGCACAAGAAGGCCAAGCGGGACTCATCCCTCTCCCTCCACTCCATGGCAGAGTCATGAGGATGTCAGGATTCCTCTTGGTTTCACCCCAAGTCAAGGAGCCGATTTCGCAACTAATCTTGATGCTCCAATGAGTTTCTGGAGCCATTGGCGATGTTGCCTCAGATTGAGGTCTATAGAGAGGCCATGTGGAGAATCTTTGGCACTTTTCCAACTTCCTCTCGCTCACTTTTGGGTGCCAAGGATCCACGTAGGCCTCCATTTTGGTTTCTGCCATTGCATCCACCTTCTGCACCATCTGTGCTTTCTGAAACCATCTTGAGTTCCAATTCGACTTAGGAGCCAACTTCCAAACTGGCACCAAAATCCCCGCACATCTGCTGGCCCCAACACTGCTGGTGGAGGACTATGTCCCATCAGTAGTGTCTGAATCCAAGCCAAATTTGTCTCAGTCATGACCGAGGTCAATCACACTCATGCCTATACCACTCTCCAGTGCTCAACTAGCTTTTCAGTTCTGACTGATCAGAGTCTACCAGCTTCTGGCTATGGCAATGAAGATGGTTGGTATGATTTCCACCCACACACTGATGATGACAACCTGTACAAGGATTTTTAGGAGGCCAGTAGGTTGGACACTTCCCCGGACACTGTTTTGTGTTGTCCCTTGGACCAATAACAGAAGAGTGTGCTTCCTTTGCTGGGGTCATGAAATGTGCAGCTGAGGTATTACAATTTTAGTTGTTAACAATGGAAGTTAAGATTAACCTGTTACAGAAGTTTTGCAACCTTGGCTGGCCTCCTCTAAGTCTTTATTGCCATTATATGAAGCCCGGACTGACACCTTTATTGGGCAGTTGGGCTAAGCCTTGTTCCTGTCCACTGGTGTACGCGCAGGTAGTCAGGCACCACAGGTCGGCGCCAGGCAGCCCTGACTTCTTAATGCTGAATTCTACACCAGAAAGTCTGGTGGTTCTGGCTTCCATTAGCATTTTAAACCTCAACTCATTCCCTACAGCCATCCCAGGCAGAGAATTGAAGAGAACTGAATCATTCTGGAAATAATTAGATTCATTGGCCAGCCCAGCCATCCAGTCAGCTAGTGCTGGTGTTTGCTGTGGAGATAATCCTACGCTTTATGGGACATGATTAGCAAGAGATTGCTGGCAGTCCCTCAGGAATTTCAGGCCAACCTGGCTCAGACCATCCAGATTTGTCATGATGTGTACAAACACTAGGGGTGTTTGAAATTTGCATTATTTACTTTTGAGTAATTAGGCAAATTATGCATAATTACCGAAATGCAAATCTGTCATCTGTCGCTATATGTTAGCACAAAATGCATCGTCACATCAGTTTTTGGCTCGAAGATTCTTTTTAACAAAAGCACCTTCAACAACTACTTGTTTTCTTTTTTCCCATATGTTCGTGGTAAATTGTTACCACAAATAGTGCAATTCTTAGTAAATTCTTACTGTGTATGGTGCCTAATGATGCAAAGTGGCCATAATATCAGGAATTTCACGTAATAAACATAAATACAAAATTCCCAAATTATGCAGGAGTAATTTAAATTTGTGCATCCTACCAAATACATAATCTATTCTGAGCTGCACACTACTGATTCATTTGGTAGAGCACTCGCCACTTGAGTGGTGCTTCGGCGTCACCTGTGGATGAGATCCACAGGCTTCTCTAGTGACATGCTGGTCTCTCTAATAGGTATGCCATTTAAATTATCGCATCTGTTTGGCAGAAGGCCAATTCCACACTGGAAAGCTTCAAAGACAGCCGGGCCAAGTTCCTTAGGTCCTTTAAATCCTGCAAGACAGTGCCTCCAACACCCCCTCAATACCCCTTTCGAGGCTTCTCCAGAGGTTTGATATGCTGGCAATGCTAAGCCCTACTGCCCCTGCAACAGTCACCTTGGTTCTTTCAGGGTTTTTTGGGTGGGGATCAAGCTGAAAACACCTGAGTCTCCAGGGGCAACAAACTTCCCAGTCCCCCATGGCACCAGTTGCAGGTGCTTTAGTTTGCCCTTACTGGCACACAACCACCTCAGAGAGGCAGGATCAAGCATTGCCTCCAAGTATAGCAAAATATAATATTTGACAGGTAGGTGCTGCAGATCGTTCAACGGTGCTATGCCCTGCCATTCTTTTTCAACCTGCTGCTTCTTTTGCCCACATCAGAGCTGCTTTCATAGAAGCACTTGTCCAGCTTGCTTAAAAAGGTGCAGACTCTTATGGTCAAAAGAGCCATAGAGAAAGTTCCGGCCCAGGAAATAGGTTCTGGCTGCCATTCTTGCAATTTCTTCGTGCTAAAAAAGGATGGAGGCCTTCGTCCTATTTTCGATCTTTGCTCACTGAACGCCTTCTTGTGGAAACACAGATTCAGAAAGCTCATGTCGGCCCAGGCTTTATCTGCCCTGAGTCCAGACAACTGGATGATGGTTTTAGTCCTGCAGGTTTCATCTATCCATCTTGCAGTCCCCCATGTGTTATTTGTGGTCCAAGGTAGGCCTGTAGCATTTTCAATTTGCTGTGCTCCCCTTCAACCTCATCAATGCTCCTCAGGTGTTCATGACAGTGATGGTGGTGGGCGCATCACACCTTCGGAGGGTGGGGCTCCTAGTTTCCACCTACCTCGACAACTCGCTGTTGATGGCTAGCTATTGATACCCATCTGCTTTGACTTAACGCTGAATACGTTTAATTCAGTGGTGCTCGCAAGAAACAAAAATACTGGATATGACTTTATACAACTGTGGAACTGACTCCTTATCGTGAGGTTTGAATTTAACTTTTTGAGCTAGACAAAAGTGTACTTACTCCGTGGCTCAGTACAATTGTGCACTTATTAAAATGGAGGAATTATAGCAGACACCAACAATAATGGGAAAAGCCATAACCACCAGGGTGAAAAATACTGCATTTTATTCAGGCTATGGAATGACCAAAAAGATGAGGGCCTCACTGCAAAATTCCTCCTCCATAAATGTATCGGAGTTACGAGCCATATCTGAAAAGAATAAAGAATCAGGCCTTATCTGCTTACCTTCCCTTCTGCCCTTGTTCCCTCAGACATCAGAGGATTTTTTTTTTTTTGTCCCGGTTATTTGACTCCATGAAAAAGTTGGATTGCTCCCTTATGTAGCCTGCTGGGTATCCTACATTTTAGGAGGCACACAGGCTCATGAGATGAGACACAATGGAGCAAGTTGTCTTTGCCACTTCCAGGTAAGTAAACTGGGCTTGTTGAATTTAGATCTGGAAAACTTGATAAGAGGCGTGATAATCTTAGAGAGGCATGCTTTTTACTGTATATTTTATAGGATAGAGCACTCACACTACAAATACATAACTCTAGGATTGGCATTAGCCAGGGGTACTTCAATTCTCACTCCATTCGGCAAAATCCACAGTTAGCTTAAAAAATTAAGTAACTACTTTGCTTCAAGTTAATAGGCATTGTCTTCTGTAGACTACACCACACCTAGGCTTTAAAAAACACTAAACACTCAACATATGTGTTCTTTCTTTCATAAGGCTACACTTGCACTTTAAGATGCTTACTGCCTCCATTTTGTAACAAATATAAACATGAAGGATGGTGTTTAATTGCGATTACTCTTGGCCTTGGCACTCTACATGGAGGTACATGTTTTTATTGTACATTTTATTACTGTTTATTTGTGTTGTACTGTTATCGTTTTTTTAATCCGAAAGAAAGTAAAATACTTGACTTGACTTCAACAGTAATCACTGTAATGACTCTTACTAAAGGGGAAACGTTCTCTTCTTAAACATGCTGAAACTGTACAGATCGTCTCAGTGTCTTAAACAGTGGTTGTCCCAAAACGCTGCTGATTTTTGTCTGCTCCTCCATGCTTCTTTGTGGCCCTAGAGGACATAGAATCCTGAAGCCAGGCATTTATTTTGGAAAATGACTCCTCCATCACGAGCCCAGGGGCCGCCCACACTCCCTGTCACTCAGGCCTGGACACACTTTGGTGCCATTTTCAGATTTCGTCGCAGGTGTTTCATTTTTTCCAGAAGCCTGGACTCCTCAATATCAAAGAATTATCTTGGGTCCTGAACAATGCATGGTTCTCTTTCAGTAATAATTTCATGCACTGTTATTAAATTTAATGATGATGTTTTCTTCAGCCATCAGAGACGAGGCTTTCCTGGAAATAAAGATTGCTATTTTTCTTGAGCCATCAGAGGAGAGGATGCCTGCAGGGATTGGGGAGAGGATATAAAAGTCCCTGGGAGCTCTCTGGCCTGAGTGAAGGAGTCCCTGTCCCAACTCACGAGGTCACCAGCAGATGCTCACCCTTTTTACACCCAATAGAAGGCTGAGGTCAAGAGACACTGAAGGGTTTCTCTAAAACCAGCAGAATCAGCGGAGTGACCTGAACAGCTTCTGGAAGGTTTATGTTAGATGCTAAAACCCCTCCTGCGCGCTCAGAAGTAGGCCCTCTAGGCGCACCTCTCTGTGGGACCCTTCTCTGATCCCTGAAGTTTCAGGGGTGGCAGGCTGATGGCCCGTGTGGTATGGGTTCTGCTCGTCCTGTCTGCAGCTCTCCCTCTGACCTCTGGGGAGCCCGGGTGTAGGGTTCAGGGCCGGAAGGGAGAGGGGTACACCAAGAGCGGGGACTTCATCTTGGGGGGCATTTTCCCCCTTCACACTAGCATCTATAACTCCCCCTTTGCATTTACTGAGCCGAAAGATATGTTTCAGTGTCACACGTGAGTTACATTGTGTCTAATTGTGGAATTAGTATGTTTGCTTTAATGCCATAGAGTCTTTTGTTCTCAAACAGATTTTATTAATGAATTTCAGGATGGTTTCTTCCATTAGCTAAAGCACCCTTAACCGCATCGAATAATTTGCTGACACTTTTTTTCGTTATTTGTTTATTTCCTTGACAATTTTACTCAAACTGCATTTTGCTTGATAATTATATGTTGTTTTAATAACGGTTGTTATTCTGCTCTAACACAGACAGGTAATCTCCTCCAGTGAGTTTTTTCCTTGTCTTCAAACATTATACTTTTCAGGTTCCTATACATCTATTTTACCCAATGGATTCCTCACTCCACGCCCTCTGTAATTCCCAGATCTTTGATTCCCTGATGGGACTAAAATGGTGAACTGATTTCTCCACAGAATAGAAGAAATTGCTATTATGTAAATTGCTAGAAATAATTATATTTTGGCGGCATTGTGCCACCAGGCGAAGATGACCCATACATTGCTTGGGTCATTTTTGACACTTCATTGTTGAGAAATAAGCTAACTTAAAATCAAGTATGTTTCTGGTAGTATGTAGCTAAATAAATTATTACCTCGTTTTTAAGCGCTGAAGAGGCCCTTAGTTTCTTCAGCAATGAACGCGCATGCGCCAGATGACTTGTAGCTAAGACGTCGTAGGTCGCTCCGAAATATCTTTCTATAACTTACACCTGTGCACGTTTTCAGACCCCCGAGTGAAGAAATTAAAGCGATGGTTCTAGCAAAAGATTCAGTTAATCCCGAAGTCTCAGGCAACAACATAGAACGTGTGTTAATTTGTATCCACAAGACCTGCCGGCCTATTTAAACTGGTCATTTTGGACTGTCTTTAGATTTCACCCATACACTGCATAAATCGTAAGCGGCATTTTCTGTTATGGTTATTGACGCAATTGCCTCTATGAGATATGGTTGGGGAGTGCCAGAAATCTATGGGTAAAAACTATACCAACGTGTTTTAATAGTGAACTAACTTTTAAGTCCGAATTAAATTATTTTAACATAATTGATTTTTTAAAACAGTTTAAAATTCGGTCTATAATTGTGTGTCCTCCCAGACTTGATGTATTTCCAATACATCCAGTCCTTCTAGGAGGGCTCCAAGGTGACTGTTTGTATTATTGCAAATATTCTTCAACTTTGCCCACAAGGTGGCTTTTAAAGTGCCTGTTTTAGCGTTCTTACAATAATTCCAGGATGTCTGTAGTGCTCTCTGCTTAAGTAGACAACATTTCTAGCGGATGTGAGCCTGTGCGGAAGAGGGAAGATTTAACAGATTGTATTAAATGAAATCCAACCACGTTACTGCATAAAGAGGGAGAACCTTGTACTCGTACAGTATGGGGAGAGGATGTAGCCTAACGGCTAGGGGGGTCAACCTCAAATATGGGGAACCTCGTTCGAGTTTCGGCAACGACGCTCAACATCCTGTGATTCTCGGCAAATCACTGTACCTAACAAAAACAAGCATTGGAAATGCAATCGGTCTCGCATGTGTTTGTGTTGAAGCTATTGGCATTGTAAATGGCAATGTATTTTACTTATGTGTTATGGAGTGTATGTATGTGGTGTGTAGTGGAAATATGTGGGTTGGATTGGACTTGTTAGTTGTGGGATTGTGTGGTGCGAAACTGTGTGGTATGAATTTGTGTAGTGGAATTATGTGGTATTGTGTGCGTGTGCAGTTGTATTATGTGGATCGTAATTATATCTTTTTTAGTGTATTGGAATTATGTGGTGTGAGACTGTGTGTAATGGAGTGTAAGTATGTGGAGTGGTATTTTGTGTTGTGGATTGTTATGTAGTGGAGTTTAAAGAAGACATTGTGTACAACTGAATGACTCTTTTAAAAAAGAATTATCAAAAAATGTCTTCTAGTTTTTTTTTTTCCTTGCAATGCTGGCAATCGCCTCCTGCCTGTTGTAATGCTTGTTTGTTATAGCTTTATCTTTGTTATGCAGGGACATAAACAATAGGAGGGTGGAGATTGAGAAATACTACCTGAATTACAACATGAGCAGTGGACAGGCACAAGGAGAGAATCAACAGATGCCAGATTCTGAGGACACACTGAGGTGGTGCTGAGTAATGCTGAAGTGGTTCTGAGGTGATGGTGTGCTGCTACAGATGTGATGCTCAGGTGATGCTGAATGAAACTCAGGTATTGCTAAGTGATGCTGAGGTAGTTGTGTGCTGGTGTGGAGGTGATACTGAATGTTACTGAGGTGGTGATGAGTGATGCTGAGCTGGTGCTGAGTGACGCTGTGGCACTGAGTCATGCTGAGGTGGTGGTGCAGCGCTGGTGCTGAGGTGGTGCTGATTTGAGGTGATGCTCTGCTGATGCTGAGGTGGTGCTGCATGGGTGATGAGTTGCTGCTGAGGTGGTGGTGGTGCACTGATGCAGAAATGGTGCTGTGCTGATGTTAATGTTGTGCTGTGCTGGTGCTGAGGTGGTGCTGCGCTGATGCTGAGTTGGTGGAGAACTGATGAGGAGGTGATGCTGAGGTGATGATGAGGTGGTGCTGAATGATGCTGAGGTGGTGCTGAGTAGGGCTGAGGTGGTGCTGAGTGAGGCTGAGTGGTGATGCTGCGCTGGGTCTGAGGTGGTGCTGAGCTGCTTCTCAGGTGGTGCTGGGTGATGAGTTGGTGCTGTGCTGAGGTAATGCTGCGCTGATGTTGAAGTTGTGCTGCATTGGCGCTGAGTTGCTGCTAAGGTGGGGCTGCTTTGGTGCTGAGCTGGTGGTGATGCACTGATGCAGAGATAGTGCTGTGCTAATGCTGAGGTGGTGCTGCGCTGGTGCTGATGTGGTGCTGAGTCATGCTGAGGTGGTGCTGCTACACTGGTGCTCGGGTCGTGCTGAGCTGGTGCTCAGTTGGTGCTAAGTGATGCTGATGTGGTGTTGTGCTGAAGTGGTGGTGCACTGATGTGGATATGGTGCTATGCAAATGCAGGGGTGGTGCTGTGCTAATGCTGAGTTGGTGGTGCGCTGATGAGGAGGTGGTGCTGAGTGATATTGAGGTGGTGCTGAGTGATATTGAGGTGGTGCTGAGTGATGCTGTGGTGGTGCTGAGTGAAGATGAGTGGTGTTGAGTTATGCTGCGGTAGTGGTGCTGCCCTGGTGCTGAGGAGGTGCCGAGTGATGCTGACTTTGTGCTGCGCTGATGCTGAAGTTGTGCTGCATGGGTCCTGAGTTGCTGCTGAGGTGGTGCTGCGCTGGTATTGGTGCACTGATGCAGAGATTGTGCTGTGCTAATGCTGAGATGGTGCTGTGCTGATGTTGATGTGGTGCTGTGCTGGTGCTGAGTTGGTGGTGCACTGAGGAGGTAGTGCTGTGCTGATGCTGAGATGGTGCTGCACTGATGAGGAGGTAGTGCTGTGCTGATGCTGAGATGGGGCTTTGCTGATGCTGAGGTGGTGGTGTTCAGGTGGTGCTGTGCTAATGAGGAGATGGTGCAGCGCTGGTGCTGCACTGATGCTGAGTTGGTGCTGCACTGGTGGTGGATCACTGATGAGGAGGTAGTGCTGTGTTGATGCTGATATGCTGTGCTGATGCTGAGGTTGTGCTGAGTGATGCTGAGGTGGTGGTGCTGCACTGTTTCTGAGGTGGTGCTGAGCTGGTGATCTGGTAGTGCTGAGTGATGTTGAGTTGGTGCTTTGCTGAGGTAGTGGTGCGCTGATGCTGAGATGGGGCTGCGTTGGAGGTAGTGCACTGATGCTGAGATAGTGCTGTGCAGTGCTGATGTTAAGGTGGTGCTGCGCTGATGCTGAGTTGGTGCTGCACTGGTGGTGCACTGATGAGAAGGTGGTGCTGTGTTGATGCTGAGATGGTGCTCAGGTGATGTTGAGGTAAGGCTGAGTGATGTGGATTCCCTCACCATCACTCTTTAACAGTGTCCCTTAAGGCTCCATAACCACTAATGTTCAGATGCATTTATTTAGTTATAAAGCGCCACACATACCAGTGTAGGGTGTCAGAGCACTTTGCATCACACACAATTTACACAGAGACAATCAATCATAAGTGTATAAATTAGTGTAAAGGAAATGTTACATAACACAGAGGACTACAGGGTGTAGGAGTCACAAGTCATGCATATTGGTGGCAGCATTGCTAAAGAGTGCTTGGGCCCCAGAAGCACAAACTCAGAATTGAAAACAGAACACCATAGTTTGGGGTTCTCTTAAATAAAAAGAATCAATTTCCATCCAGATGAACCCTTTTTGCAACTTTGATATCTCCTCTAATCTTTTCTTTGCAGTGCATGCAGTTCTTGGATGACAGTTATAAATTCACTGTTCTGTTAGGATTGTAATTTATAAGCTGCAAGTAACAGAAGAGCAGTAACCCATTTACCTATTTACATTTTATGCACTTTGTAATCTGCATGGTACACTTTCTTCGCAGCTGGCATATTAACCCTCTGGCTACCTTGCAATGAGTTAAAACTTCTTCCACTAGACAACTCTGATCTCTCCAGCAAGAACATCAATCACAGGAGTTATCTTGACATTTTTATTGTCTGGAAATTGCAGGAGGCCAGGAATGTGTGGAGTGCTTTTAGAAGCAAAATAAACTTGGAAACATTGCCCCTCTGAAGTCAGTATTCAGCCCTTGTGCTGGCCCTGTGTTCTTGTTCTGCTTTTATTTAATGTAATACATTCAAATGCACATTTTAAAGGGGACATTTTTCCAGAAGGAAACATTTTGGCCTCAGCACAAAACTGATGAGGAGAAATGTCCAACTCCTCAGCCAGCAGCCAAGCACAAGTCCTGGAGGGGAGGGCAAAACACAAGCAGCATGCATATTAAAGTATCATTTCAAGCTGTGTTTAAAGTTTGGTTTAACTTTTGACATGATTTAGAGCTGCAGTAGCTAGAAAGCATGGCTGGCTGCTGCTGGCTTTGGACAGGAAGGACAAGAAGTGAATGCTGCAATAAAATGTGAGCAGTTACGTCTGAGCACCCACAGTGTAACAAGAGGTTGAAAACATAATAAAATAGTCCCCCCCACGAACATATCAACAGAACAAAGTGTAATGATATTGCACTAAGTCCCTGCTCCTTGGAGGAAAAAGGAGGGACAAAGAGGCAGGACTGGCCACTAGTAAGCAAGGATTTTTAAAGGACATTGAAACAAACAAATGAGAAGCAAGGAAAGGCATTGAGCCTACAGAGATATATGTATACTAAAGTATACAAGAGGACGTACGCTTACCCTTGACCTAATAAGAGGGGCAGATTTACAAGCCCCTTGCGCCACCAGTGCGCATTTAACTGCTCCATTTTTACAAGGACACTATGGCCCATTTGCATGCAGCACTTTGAGTCAAGGGGGTGTTTCATGGGTGTTGCTGTGGGTGTTTCCACGCAACACCCATGGAACCAGACACATTTCCAGATTTACGAGGAATCGTAAATCAGGAAATGCATGTGAATGCTACGCCTCCTCAGGGGAGGCGTAGGGAGGCGCAACAAGGAGAAATGTATTAATTTCTCCTCGTTTTATTTTCCTCTTTCTATGCATGCTGCATTCTGCAGCACACATAGAAAGAGGAAATCACCTCTAATGATTGTTTTTGTTCAGGAAGGGTTCCCTTCCTGCACATAAACAATCATTGAAACAATGACGTTTTCAACTTCTATGTGTGCTAATGCAGCACACATAGAAGTTGAAAAACTGCATTTTCCAGATTGTTTTTGTGCAGGAAGGGAACCCTTCCTGAACAAAAACAATCTCCCCATGGCATAGGCATCGTTGCACCATGGTGCAAGGGTGCCTGCGATGGCGCATGGTAGCAGTTTGTGCGGCCAGCGCAGGGGGAGGCACAGAGATGCAACATATTGTTGTAAATATGACGCATCCCTGTGCTTTGAAAGTGACTCAGTGTGGCGCAGCCAAATGGCTTGCGGAACTCACTGAGTCATTTTCTTGTAAATCTGCCCCAATGTGTCCTAATGTAATGCAACTGGTGCTCGTGTAAAGCGCTCTGATACCTGATACTTTCGGGTCAAGTTTGCACTATATAAAACTCAGAAAAAAAAATATTGAGGGGATACATTACAGATGGTCCAGTTAATTTTCTTGCTTTGGGAGTCAGAGTAAATACCAGTCTGTTTTGGCATGTATTTAATCATAATAAGCTGACCACTAGCAGTAAAAGCAGTGATTGTGTTGCTGTAGGCCCAGAACAAGGGGTTGAATGTCTTTTTTTAACTTAACAAAAATACATTTTGTAACCATGGCCACTGATCACTCCTCTCCTTTTTTCCCCATTGATATTGTTCTTACCTTGGATGAGGTCATCAGGGCTGTTACAAACAGTCCTGGCAATAAAACTCCTGCATCGGACGGGGTCTTCATGGATCTATGTGAGGCAAAGCTGGAACTTTGGGTATTGCTACTTGTTCATTTTATAAATACAACCTTCAAGTCCCTGATTTTCGGCATTGTGAGATCATTGTTCCCATTTTAAAAACAAGCATTTTCAATGCAATCGGTCTTGCCTTTGGGACCTTATATGTATTTAGCTCTGAAGCACATTAGCCTGGGTGCTGAAACATCTACTGTTCTTTAACATGGAAGGAAAGTAAGCACCAAACTGCGTGACACTCCAGGTATGGGAACACATGGAGAGAAATATTGCCTTTCAGCGGGAAATGGTATATTCCAAAGCTCTGTTTTTAATATAAAATCAGGGCCTTCGGTGGTCATATCACTGAAAATACAAGATTTGAAAAAAATACTATTGTCTACGGGTGCTCGTGGAAGACAATTTCTATGGACTGGAATCTAGAGAATGTTAACGTGTTTCCGGTATTTTACTGGCCTCTGCTGGTTGTTTTCTATCAAGAAAGTTAAATAGAGACTGTTGCCAGAAAAATTTAAAAAAGAAAGTCCCTCAGCAGAAAGCAATTCTGGTATTTTACTGACCTCTACTGGTTGTTTTCTATCAAGACAGTTAAATAGAGGCAGCTGAACAGAAAAAAAAAAGTCCCTAAGCGGAAGCCGACAAGTCCTAGGGCTGATCTCCAGAGCCCACAAAGTACATACACATATAAGTATATACTAAAGTATATACAAGAGGTCTTGAATGCTCGACCTAAAAAAGGGAGTCTCAGTTGCTATCATCCAATCTCATTTCTAGATTCATTCTTAAGATTATGGGCAGGATGGTGCTTGTTCGTCTACCAACATGGATAGATGAGAATCAAGACGTATAAAAGGTGCAGTTTGGGTTCTAAGTGGGTCTAGGTACGATGGAACAATGTCTTAATTTACAACTTCAGATCAGTTAGTAAACAATTGCTAAGCGTAGTTCCATCTACCTGGCCTTTATGGATTTGTCATGTGCTTTTGATACTGTTGTGAGATCAAAGCTGTGGAATATTTTAGAATGTATGAGGGTCAGTAAGGCATTGCTACTTTTTTACGAGCCCTTCATTACAATCTTGAAGCCACAGATGTGAGCGGAATAGCAAATGTACGAAGTTGATTCAACTGTCCTGGGTGGGTTCGGCAGGGGTGTGTGCTCGCCCCTGTGCTGTTTCTATTGAACATTAATGGGCCTGAAGAAGCTTTAATTAAGCTGGGAAATAATATGCCCATTGTAAAGAACAAGACCATGCCCGTATTACTGCATACGGATGACACTGTGTTGCTGACGAGAATTTCTAATGGGCTTAAAGTTTTGTTGGACACTTTTCTTGATTTTATGGCCTATCTGAACCTCGAAACCAATTTGACCAAAACCTTTGGATGCAATGTCAGCCTATAAATCTTAATTTTCTCTCCCTGGCTATACAGGGTAAGCCCATTGCCAGAATACATGATCTTCCCTACTTAGGTGTAATATTTGACCCTTAGGGTTGCTGGGCACTGTGTTTGACAAAAAACGTACAGATATTTTCAAATGCTCTTTGTTTCTGTCTAATCTGTGCCCCCAATTGGAAGTAAACCTTTCATCCCATTTTTAAAAGTTTACAAAAGAAAGTGTCTACCTGTTTTAACCTATGGTTCAGGAGTATGGGGATGTAAGAACGTGAGGGTTCTGCAGACCGAGGAAGAACAGAGTTTGCAGATGTCAATTCAATTCAATTATTCTTTATTCGATCTTTAAAAAAAGATCATAAAAGCAAAATAGTACAATAAAAATCATACATAGCTCATTATCACAAATACCAAACCCAGTGAATAGAAATTTACTGAAATAACCAAAGATTAAAGTAACATTATAGTTAGGTGAATATATCAATGATAGCATTAACGTTTTGAACTAAAAACACAGAAAATCACCAGTTATAGTTAGCAGTGCTAACTATGACTTGCGCCCGCCATGCTCTGCTTATGACCGCACATATGACATCACTCATGACATGTTCTATGACATAATTTATGACATCACTGATAACATCTCAAATGACATCATTGATGACATCACTGATGGGATCATCCAATGAGTGTGCAAGTTTATTTTACAGTTTAAATAGTGGGGGTTACCACCTTTCTCCTTTTCTAAGTAATTTTGTACAGCTTTGGTCCAGCTCATCGATGTATGTGTTTACCAAACACATGTGCTCCTAATACACTGTAGCTGTCTACAGGTATTAAAGATGTTAGAAATGTTTCTTTTCAAGAGTAACTCCGTGTGCAACTGACAGTTGACATGCATTCATTATGTTCCACACAACCTATTGGTTGTGCAGAAAAAGTTTCCAATGGGAGAAAGACTCTACGTAGTAGATACTACCTTTGTAAGGAGCATTGAGTTATTAAAAGAATCTTGTCACTTGATAAATTATACTCAACATAGAATACTGTGTGCACTCAGTACTAAGATATGTACGTGTGATAGTTCTGATAGAAAAAATGGTGTTAGATCTTACTGACCAAATTCTGGTTTGGGATCATTAGAAGTTAATTATGTTTTGCCGTGGCCAGTATGGTTGGTCAACTATTATAAAATACACCTGCGATGAACTGTTACTGTTAAGGAGGACTGTTTTTTAAAAATGGTAAGTTTTCTGTGCATTTTATCTCTCTAATGTCATACTCGCTCAAAATTATCTGCTGCCATTCGCAAATTCATGCTTTAAAAATAAACATCATGAGTTCAGAATCGGTAAGAGGAGACACTTCTCCTTTTGTCTCCCTTTCTCACCTCCATGCCACGGGTGCTAGGAAAATCCATAAAGTAGCATGAAAATCGAGCGAGTCATGCTCCCCAATTCAAGCTACAAAACAGCAAATATCTCCATTCTGATGGAAGTCTCCAACTCTGCAGGGTAAGGAGTGTCGCGTAACAATCAATCCAAATCAGAAAACAGGTAACTGAAGCCCAATTCTATGAATGCCAGTTTTTATTCAATATTAGAGTGGCAGCATTTCCTTACACCTTTCGGGTGTAATGTCAGCCTTGATCACAGGTGAATCAAATACTCAAGCAAGAGTTCAGATTTTATAAACACAACCGCATGTGACTTTCAAATAATCCTACGTTTCCTAGAATGCGTTTTAGTGAAAGTCAAATAGTCACAAGACTGTAGTGCACTTTATATCCCACCTAATAGCATCACACGTAGTCTTAGATGAAGTTTCTGAAGTGCACAATGTCACAAAAATTAAATTAGCATGTGTGATTTTCAAGGTACGTTTTCTGTGCATTTTATCTCTCTTATGATACTTATGATATGTCATACTTGCTCAAACTTATCTGCTGCCATTTACAAATCCATGCTTTCAAAACAAACATCATGAGTTCAGAATCGGCTAGAGGAAACACTCCTCCTCTTGTCTCCTTTCTCACCTCCATGCCGTGGGTGCTAGGAAAATCCATAGTGTAGCATGAAAAGAATGCGAGTCATGCTCCCCAATTCAAAATACAAAACAGCAAATGTCTCCGTTTTGATGGGAGTAATGATCCAGCATCAATTGCATGAAATAATCATCTAGTATTATTTGTCGAATGCCTGTTTTTCATAAAGACATACTGGTTCACATGTATAATATGAGGAAGCACAAGATCTAATATAGTTGCAATAATTTTGACATAAAGTTTACAATCTTGATTTATTAAAGAAATAGGGTTATAATTTGTAACCAAAGAAGGGTCTTTATCAGGTTTCGGGAGGTCTATAATCAACACTTCAGAGAATGACCCCGAAGTAGATCCAGTACTACTAAAACAACAATAGCAAGTGCGATGAAAGATGAGCTGAAAATTCCTCATAAAATTCTGCAGGAATACCATATGGGCCTGGAGATTTATGTAACTTTAGATATTTAATTGCTGAAAGTATTTCATCTATAGTAATTGGAAGATCCAATTTAGTTCTGTCTGCTAGCGGAATTTTAGGTAAGCCACATGCTTCCAAAAATGTATCAATATGCAATATATCATTAGGAGGGGGTTTGTTATATAAGTCAGAATAATTATTAGAGTTTTGTATGCCTGCTCTATTGCTTAATATAGAGTTCAATTCATAACACCGTTTTTGCAATGGTACCTTATATTTGATGTGATTCGAAGTAATATATAGACTTTCATATTTAGCTATTTGTTTATACAAATCTTTAATTGTAGAATTAAATGATTTGTTATCATGTGCCATAATAGATATAGTTTCTCCTCTGATATATGCTTTAAATGTGTCCCATCGATTAATAATAGACGTAGAACCTTCAGGATTAAATGAAAAATAATCATGAATTGCAGACAAAAGCTTTGGCTTATTTTTCTTATTAAGAGCTATATTGGTATTTATGTGCCATTGACCTTGAACATGCTGATGGGAGTTGAATCCTGAAATGCATGATATGAGTGCATGGTAAGAAATATCTATATTCTAAATAGTGGGATTAAAAATTGAGGATATTAGAACATGATATATTAATAAATAATCAAGTTGAGAATAAGATTTATGTGTATTAGAAAAAAAAAGTAAACTGCTTGTCTGAAGGGTTATGTAGATGCCAAACATCTACCATTTTGGTAGTTCTCAAGAAGGATTTAAGAGTGAAATGTTTTTTGCCGTACAATATTTCATTTCGGAAATTCTATCCAACAATGGATCATAAATATGATCACCTCCAATAATAAAATGAACATTACCCAATTTTAATACCTCTGAAGTAAATCGGGACCAAAAATCAGGATCATCATTTGTGGGCCCATATACATTATTAGATATAAAACATTATTGTCAATTTTGATATTGACTATAATGAAACGACCATCAGCATCAGAACATTTATGCAAAATCTGAACATGTAATTTTTTTGCCAAAACAATAGCAATTCCATTTTTCCTATTAGGAGCAGGAGAAGAAATAATAGAACCCACCCATTTTGTTTTCATGTAAGATAAAACTGTATCATCTACATGAGTCTCCTGAACTAAACTGTTTTATACCTAGCTAAATAATCTAAAACCTTAGTACATTTAGCAGGGTACCGTAAACCTTTAACATTAAATGAAACAATTTTAATACCATTAATATTCGACATTATGAGAGAAGAAAAAAGATACATAAAAGAATTGAGGAATCAGGTAGAAACAAAGCTATAATACCAATAAAAAAAAGAAAAGAAAGACACATACTGACACACAAATAAAAGACTAGACAACAAAGAAATATAAATAGCACTCATGAATTGCACACACGCATGTCAAGAACGACCTTACTCCACATGCCCTTATAAAATACTCTAATTAAAAGGCTTGCAAAACAGAACTCAATTATCATTGAGTTCAGGTATCCGTCTCATTTGTTTCCATGGAGAACTATGACTGTTGATGCAAAAAGCGACAAAGATCTTTTGGATGCTGAAAAGACTTAGAGGACCCATCTTTCCATATTCGCATTGTGGACGGATCAAACCAACCATACTTAATACCAGCATTTCTTATTCTTGGTTGAAGATCAGCAAATTCTTTGCAAATTTAAACTGTTTCCTTAGCGAAGTCCTGTTGACAATTTAGTTTTATTCCCATTGACCATTAAAGAAGGAATGTCTCTGGCTGCCTTTCATATCAAACTAAATTGTGATGACGCGAGGCTTATCCTGTCTTGGATTATGATGAGAAGGAATTCTATGCACTTCGTCAATCTCAAAATTTTCAGGAAACTTTATACGTAAAAGGCCAGGTAGTACGTTTGTGTAAATATAACCTGCAGTCATTACCTTTTATATCCTCTGGTAAATTAAAAATTTGCAGATTATATTGTTGATTGCGTTTTTTTAAGTCCAGTAATAACTCATTCATTGGTACTATTTTAGCTGCAATAGGCAAAAGGTGGTCAATTTTACATTTATTTTCCTGAATTTTAATAGCATTGTCAGAAATATTCATGGAAAGGCCAGCCATATCCTTTTGTACATTTTTTATTTCAGACGCAATGATTGGAATGCACAGCTTGTAATTCTTCCAGTAAAGTGGATAATGAAGGCTCATTAATATCCACTAATTTAGACATAACTGGTGGAGGAGAAATATTTTGTTTGCATTTAGTAGACTTAGCTTAAGTATTCTTGCCATCCATATCCCAAATAAAGAAATAAAATAAACAGTCACAATATTACCTGAGAAAAAATTAAGCAGGAATAAAATTCTACCATGAAATGGGCTGTGCAGCAGCTAAAATTAACTGTGGGAGTGGCCTAGGCCACATCTGCGCCTTTCTTTTCCTGGGAGTCACTCCACCCTCCTGACAGGAAGAGTCGCAGTACTTACACTGAAAACACCGGAGAGCAGTCCACTGCAAATTGCTCCACCCAGCCGACAAGGAAAGGCACAAGAAGCGCACAGCCAGAAAGTGCTGAACATAGGAAGCCTCCGTGTCTCGACAAAAGCAGTAAGGCTAGCCTAATTAAGCATGGACTTCATCGATGAAGGGCAAACTCTGCTGCAGCTTAGCGGGAGGCGGCCATCTTGCTCTGCACGCTCGTGTGACTCCCAACCTTAAAGTTGTTTTTAATCTGAGATATCAGCCATAACGCATTTCAGTTACACTGTGCCCTTGTTCACATACCCAGGGTGCATAATGATTGCATCATTTATGTGCTCATGTGGTAAAGAAACAAAAGACTACATATATCGTCTTTCTTCAAACAAATAGATATTGTAAATTTTCACACCGTAGATAAATACAATTTGAGCATTTTATTGTATTTTTATTCCTGCTAAAGCAGATGCACAAAAATAAAAGAAAAAAATGTGACATAGAGTGTTTGTACTCATATGCATCCAACACATTATTGATACGTATGTACATCCAAGTTATCATGGTCATTGCAACATTAATAGCCGCTATCACCAGTAAATATCATACATATTAAGAGAAATGCAGCCTGACTCTTAAAGTGTTGATACATAATCAGAATTGCGCTCTTAATGTACAACAGTAATTGTTTCTTATTGGCTTTCCAACAATACTTACTGAGAGAAAAATAAACAAAATTGATAGCCCATATCTAAATCAACTGAAAAAGCACAATCAGGCTCAAAGTTAGCAGCGTAATTGATTGTAAAATTAACCCTGTATTGATGAAATGGGTTAAACAGGTTTCTAGATATACCTAGGTGTTACATGATTACATACGCTGCTCCCTAGGAGTAATGAAATTCATCACAGTACTCAATATTTCGCCCAGTGGGGCAGTCTACAGGCTACCTTCATATCTCATATGTATTTCTGGGTTTATAATAACAATTACAGTACTGTAAATAACTTCCCATACCTAATGAAAAAACATAGATTAAATTCCTGAATGTTATCATTGACATAAAAATCTCTCATTCCTAATTAAATTCAGTGAGTTCTCAATCACAAGTGAACACCAAAAATTGATGATAAGCTTAAAGAGAGTCTCTGAGGTGGCATATCACCTATCATAAAAAAGAGTACAATTTCTCTTCGTAATTAAGACCATGTGGGACTTTAGTATCAAGCCTAAGAATGATCTTTTCAGAAGTTGCCTGATCTTGGGTTCTCAATTACCCCCCCAGGGTGGCTTCGGACGGCATCAATGACAAAATATGGAAGGCATCTCATTTTATTCTTTTAGAAATCATGTGTATAGCTACAGGGTAGGACCAATCATTATTTCTCACTGCACTTAGGTGTTGAAGTATACGCTTGTGCACCTGTAGGATCGTGATACCAATGTACTGTAACCCACATTCACAAGTCAGTACATATAAGACGAATTTAGTTCTGCAACTGAATGAACCCGTAATCTTAGTGGGTTTGTCATCAAAAGGTGTCTTGTATTCATTTGTATTTACTCCATTTTCACATGCCTTACATTTGTGGCATTTATGAAAGCCACTAGCTTGATGGAGCCAATTATTCTGTTGTGTCACCTCAGGGCTGCTCTTGACCAGTGCATTCTTCACAGAGAACGCTCTCCTAAAGGTGATGTGTGGGTATTTGGATAATACGGGCCCAATGATGGGGTCACCTCTCACTAGATGACAGTGCTTTATAAGGATGTTTCTAAGTTGGTTGTAGGAATCTCCCTATCATCTTTTACTTACCCACATATCAATCCTTAATACAGCTACAATTTCTTTGGAGATGCAGCATCTCTCCATAGGGGATGCTGGATTTTAGATGCTAAGGGTGAAAACTATGTGCATGGAGGATAGCATTACCTGCAGTATTCTTTCTGAACAGCCTGGTTTGCACCCTGTCATTCTTTACAAACACCTGAACTTCAAAAACTCAATTTCAGTGGAACTGACATGGGCTGTAAAATGTAAATTCAAATTATTCCCATTGATAGTTTAATTGAGCCTGATAGCAGTCTATTTGTGACCCATATGCAAACAAGCATAACTGGGGGCATAGCTGGTGCCCATCGCTGTACCACACATCTGTTTAAACATCTGGTTGTTGAACAGAAAGTAGGTATTGTTAAGACACCACTTGACCATTGATAGAAACATCATAGTATGTTTGTACAAATTTATAGATCTACTCTTTAGACAATGTTCTAACGCATGGATTCCATCTTTGTAGTTTATGCTCATATACAACAAGGTATCATCCAAAATTATTAGTAGATAAACATCATGCCAGAGGATATCCTATATTCTTTTTAGAAAATCGCCAGTGTCCTTGACGAAGGAAGGCAGATTGCGTACATATGCTTGTAAGTAGTGGTCAATATACTGTGAAGTATTCTAAAAATACAGTCATTAGCCTCACTGATGGGACTCCATGGAGGCTGTGTATGATCCTTATGCACCTTTGAAATACCATACATGACTGGCATGCGAGGAAAGTCATTTCTTAGAAATAAGTATTCATCCTGATTCAAGAGGTCTGAATTCCTCCATTCTAAGGGCTCCTGATTGTACAATGTTTTGACATTGCGTAAGCTTTCACTATTGCTTTGCACATAGCAGCGCTCATCGTGTAACTGCTTATGTGGTTCACTGAAGTAAATTTCAAGGGGCCACAGTACTATATTTTCACTTTTTTCTGAGTTACGGATTACCACTTTTTCTCTGCTTATAATTTATCAATCAAATTTTGATGTGCACGTTTGCAATAATCCCATTGTTACTGTCTTTTTTTACAATCTTTGATTAAAGATTTATTCTCTTCTATGATGGCATTCATTGGATATGTCAATGCTGTCTTTAGGCATGGTGAAAATAAATGTAGAGGCTGGTTAAAGATATTATCCACCTCCCCATATACACCAAAAGATTCACTAACAGATTATTGATGACCAAAATATCAACGTTAAAATTATCAAATTAAAAATAAAGAAAACAAAAATATTGACTCCCTATACTTAACAAGGTAAGTACAACAATATTGTTTACAATTATATAATTGCATTAAATATTGATTTTTAAATATATATAATTTTAAATATTAAAATAAACTTATATTTAATGCTAGCATAAATTTATAAAAATAAAATAGATTTAAATATATATTTTAATGAATATAACAAAAACGTACTTTAAAAAATTTAGACACATATATATATGTTTCCGCATGTGATCAAGGACACTTTGATGTCCGAAACGCGTCATATGGCTTTGTGAGAAATAAAGACCTGTTTTTGCCACGCATCATTGGAGTCCGTGACTCTCTCTTCGCCGGCTGGAAGTGGGGAGAGCCAGTATCTTGTTCAATTCGAAAACGGAAGAAGGTTGATTCCGTCAACGGACCCCCTCCCTAGAAGCAGGCAGCCGCCCACAACCTGGTTTTTGCGAGGATCCAGAAAGGATTATTGGCGGCTACCCACTATCGCAGCTGTTTGGACGGATACCGACTAAGGAGACGGAAGCGGCAGGGTCGGAGGACCCGCCAACGACGTGTTCGAAGTGGTGAGTGTCCACAGTATCTGCGTAGGTGGGGAGGTGTGGAAAGGCAACGCCATTAGCCCAACTACAAAGGCTCAGCATTCACAAGTAGCCAAGTATGTCAGCGGAAGTTGTCCACGAAAGAGAAGCAGCAGCTGATGAACTGTTTAACAATTTGACTAGTGTCACAGCAACGGGAGAAAGCTCGCAAGCTAACACAAGCAATGACAATAAAGATGGCAATGCGAAAATTTTACTTAAAAAACTGGAGAAATGCATGAGATCTGAAGTGACTAAATGGTGGGAAAACAAATCACTTACGAAATATGAAGAAGCGGGACGGGTTCCTCGAGGGCTCAGGATCCTTTTGGCGCCGAGCTTCGAGAACCTGAACCCGACCATGCTAAAGGAATGGGGTGAAAGTAACCTCGAGGCTTCAATGAATCTTGTCCGTATACTCATTAAGTATGCTGAGTCTGACCGTTTAGATTTAATAAAAGAAATCGACAAAATAAATGATGAATTAAGTAAGTTGGAGCCTAATGAATACATTACTAAGACCATGAAAGAAATACAGGAACGTCTCAAAAAGCAGGAAGAAAAAATCAAACTCCGTAAAGTGTATAAATTTGCGCGAGATCGAGATGATTACGAGCAGGGCCAGATCTATACGTTTGCTCGTAAATATGCGAATGCTAAGAAGCTAAAGCTTAATATCGAATCTAAAAAAAGTGCAGAAACCGAAATGCAACTAAATGCAGGCACATCTAAGGACTCGCTGTCAATTTCAGATGGAAATTCCCTAACTAGCGATACAGGCTCAGAGAGTGGCAGCATGAACACTGATGGTGGAACAATGGAAGGCAGACGGCTCGGCCTAGGGGAAGAGATTGATTTTTTAGCTACAGACCGCCGGAACACACTAAGACCGCGCAAACAAAAGCAGCAATTAGAAAGCGCAGAAACGCAAAAAGGAGAGACAGGCGTAAAAAATACAAATCAAAAACCAAAAAGAAGATATTGGCGCAAATGAATTTAATGGAAGAGAAAACAATCATTAATCTGTCCACGATGAAATTAACAGATACAGAAAAACAGGTGTTAAGATTGGGACTTTCATTCTGTCCACCCAATGATTTCAACTATGCACAAACAAGAGTTGATATGTTCAGCTACATTCGTAAACTGAAACTCAGAAAGTTTTTTACGATCAAAAACGGACTGGAGGCAAATCGAATAGAACAACAAACACAGCAAGGCAACAAAAGTAATCTACAAGTTTCCGATATTCCTGTATTGCTCACTGCACAAATACTAAACGCTGAGACCAATAGTGACAATGAGATCTACAGATCAGAAGGCTCCCCTCAGGAACAGCTCCTACAAATGGATATCACGCAACGAGGGGCGGGTAGTAGCCCATTTAAATCGAAATCGACATTCATTCCATCTATGCCTAAAGACTCAATAGACATATTTCATGAGAGAGTGACAGAGGACATTAAGAAACTGTACCATCGAGTGAACCACAAAAAACGGAAAAAGAAATACAGAGAGATTGAATACATCAAATTAACCAACAAACTTAGTAAAAATCAAGAGGTGGTTGTCACAAAATCAGATAAAGGTGGCAACATTGTGATATGGCCAAAATCAGATTATGTCAAAGAAGCTTAAAGGCAACTCTCAGATCAAGAATGCTATGGCAAATCCAACTTAAAAGAATACAACAAAGCAAAGGAATCCCTGACTAAAAAACTTTACCAGTTTAAACGGGATGGTCTTATATCATTAGAGGAATTTAAATTTTTGTGGGTGGAATATCCAGTGGTTCCAATAATTTATCCCGAAGATCCACAAAAACATGAGCCCAATTCCAGGACGACCGATAATATCAGCCATCAACAGTATGGGGGAACACATATCACAATATGTGGACTATTTCCTTCAAAGTTTGGTCAAAGATCTCCCTACATACATAAAGGACACAGGAGATTTCTTGAGAAAAGTGAAAGGCATTCAGTGGGAAGCTGACATGATGTTTATAACTTTGGACATACAGGGGTCGATTCCGATTCGGGCCGGAAAAAGCACCGACCGACTCGGATCCGGAAATTCTACCGACCGACACGTACCTGTGGCGCCCGACATGCCAAGTACGATGCAAAGCGTGCAAAATCCGACCGACACGTACCGAACCCAAGTCGAACGACCGAGCCACACGGAAAACAGCAATCCGCTCGGAAGAAACACGCGAATCCAACCGACCGACACGCACCCGGAACAAATCTGACCGAAACGTACACGCGAACTCCAAACCGCAAAGTACGATGCAAGGCGCGAAAACCACGAGCGAGTCGGACGGAGGACAAGCCGTACGACCGACACGCATACAAAACCGAGCCGAAGTAACACAAAACACCGCGACCGACGCGTACGCAGCATAGAAAACTGCACAAACACAGCGTGAACGAAACGGAGAATACCGTACGAGACAAATGCAGGGTCCGACTCGGTCACAAGAACGTTTCCAACATGCACAAAAAGTACTAAGGAAAAATCACACAAAAAAGGCCAAACAAGCAATTACTAAGCCAATAAATACTGGGTGGGGTGGGGACAGAGAACAAAGACACACCCACAACTCCACCCATATAAAGGACACAAATCACAACCATGATCCTTTGCAAATGCCATTCCACTGCCAGCACCCAAGAGAAAGCAACCACACACCCACAGCTCATCCCTCACACAAGCCACACACCACCAGCACACCAACAAATACCTACCTCACATACACCCAGCAAAACACACACTCACACACCCTCACCTGCACACCAACACACACATCACTCACCATCACCACCCATCACCATGCCCCCCAAGAAGAATCCCAAGTTCCTAGATTGTGATTTGGAAGTCATGGTAGACGAGATCCTCAGGGTAGAGCCACAGCTGTTTGGCACACTGGTCCAACAGACCCCCATCTCCCAGAAAACCAAGATGTGGGAGAGGATCATCAACAGGGTGAACGCACAATCACCATGTCGGCGCACAAAGAGCGACATCCAGAACAGGTGGTATGACGTGCGCAGGAGGGTACGGGACCTGCTCAAGAAAGACTACATCAACAGCCAATACACCGGCAGTGGCCCTCCTGCCAAGCCAATATACCTCAGGCCCTGGGAGGAGAAGGTGCGGGCCATCCTTCCGCCAGTGAGCGTATATGGACTAGAGGACATCCCAGAGCCTGGTGAGTACACAACAAATGTACACAATATACTGCCACAAAACACACACACATCACTGTCAAGGGAGAGTCAAACCATGCACTCATAGCAATTACACAGCAACCAGAACAGAATCATCCCAAAATGAGTATGTCAGTCAGATAAACACAACACATGCCATCAAAAAAGTCACATCCAACTGTGCCATCACATGTACAAACACAACTACAACTACAGCTAGGCAGTGGCACAAATAGAACTAACAAACACATCCAGACATGTAGCCACCACAACAACACCAACACACAGTGAAGACCACTCAAAGGAAGGAATTCTGTGTATGCTGGCCAAGTCAGTGTAGCCAATAGCATCATGGGAGTTGCAGTCACACATATTGCCCCCCCACAACTGTCCCATCAACACCACCATGAACCATGCGCACATCACAGGGAGTGGAGAAGGACTCACAAGATGGCTGACACTGGCTACTGCTGTGGGGAGCACAAGGCCCTGCTGGCAACTGTGCACCAACAAACAGCAGGACACCACTGACTGACATCCTGAGAGACAACTTCCACTCCCTGCAATGCAAGCACGTACCATGGTGGGATATCTGGCTGGCTGGGTGGGAAGGAGGACTTGCAGCACTGACCATAGTCACAAGCACCTCCCCTCACACCCCCCAACACAAACTCCACAGAACCCACCTGGTAGAATGCAATGCCCCCATCCCAACTCAAGATCCCACAAAGAACCACCACCCTGGGTTATGTTGTGTGAAGCACAGGGACACTCTTGGGACTGTTAGCCAAACAACTGCCAGGACAACACTCCCAGCCATCCTGTCAGCACAGCCAGCCCACCCCACAGGGAAGCAGAGTCAAAAGGAAGGAAGCATGGGCATGCTGGGAAGGGGGTGGAGGCAATAGCATGATGGGAGTCGTAGTCACTGATATTGGTCACCCCCACAACTGTCCCATCAACACCACCCTGAACCATGCTCACATCACAGGAAGTGGAGAAGGACTCACAAGATGGCTGACACTGGCTACTGCTGTGGGGAGCACAAGGCCCTGCTGGCAACTGTGCACCAACAAACAGCAGGACACCACTGACTGACATCCTGAGAGACAACTTCCACTCCCTGCAATGCAAGCACGTTCCATGGTGGGATATCTGGCTGGCTGGGTGGGTGGGAAGGAGGACTTGCAGCACTGACCATAGTCACAAGCACCTCCCCTCACACCCCCTCAACACAAACTCCACAGAACCCACCTGGTAGAATGCAATGCCTCACATCCCAACTCAAGATCCCACAAAGAACCACCACCCTGGGTTATGTTGTGTGAAGCACAGGGACACTCTTGGGACTGTTAGCCAAACAACTGCCAGGACAACACTCCCAGCCATCCTGTCAGCACAGCCAGCCCACCCCACAGGGAAGCAGAGTCAAAAGGAAGGAAGCATGGGCATGCTGGGAAGGGGGTGGAGGCAATAGCATGATGGGAGTCGTAGTCACTGATATTGGTCACCCCCACAACTGTCCCATCAACACCACCCTGAACCATGCTCACATCACAGGAAGTGGAGAAGGACTCACAAGATGGCTGACACTGGCTACTGCTGTGGGGAGCACAAGGCCCTGCTGGCAACTGTGCACCAACAAACAGCAGGACACCACTGACTGACATCCTGAGAGACAACTTCCACTCCCTGCAATGCAAGCACAGTCCATGGTGGGATAACTGACTGGCTGGGTGGGAAGGAGGGCCGGCTG
The DNA here is from genome assembly GCA_963921515.1 of Calotriton arnoldi. Classification (NCBI taxonomy): domain Eukaryota; kingdom Metazoa; phylum Chordata; class Amphibia; order Caudata; family Salamandridae; genus Calotriton; species Calotriton arnoldi. Next base: position 73,939 of record CAWUFW010017279.1, read on the forward strand.
TCAACCAAATACAACCAATGCAGACCATGTTCACATCCCAACAAATACATAGAAATGCCCAAATAATGCAGGACAATGTGCCACACCAATATCAACCCCTGACTGTGACGACTTAGGACAATGCAATGTACAGGCCCGCACCCAGAGGCACAGTCACAACTGTCATGTGTGTCAACCATTGATGCCTGCAGAAACATAACATACATTGTGTGTGTCTCCCAAAAACAGGTGATGATGGGGACACAGCAGCAGACGCTGAGGAGTCCCAGTCCCAGGCTCAAGAGGATGCGGAGCTCACTGGCGTCGAACAGCCTCTGCCCTCCTCGGACGAAGAAGACCAACCTGGCACATCCGGTGCAAGTCTACATGCAGCACCAGCAGGACCACCAGCTGCAGCACCAGCAGGACCACCAGCTGCACCCCCTGCACCCACCCCTCCAACGACTGTCACCACAAATACCATCCCTGCCGACATGGACAGAACAAGGAGCAACACCAGCACAGGGACCCTGGACCAACCTGGGGCCATGGACACCACCACCACCACCAACCCCCAAGGTGGACCTGGGTCATCTGTGCGTGCCACTGCACGCACTGCACATGTCAGCAGGGGTGGTGGGAGGGGTGGGAGACAGAGGTCGCTGCTTGCAGAGGTTGCTGGTGTGCATGATGACCCACAACTGGTACGCATAGCTGATGCGTACCAGTCCAGCACCGGAGACCTCAGCCAGGTAGTGGGGCTCCTCAGAGACATGAAACAGCAGCAGGCTGCCCATCATGCCCGCTTGGACTCTCACATGTCCCACGTGGAGTCACACATGTCCCGCGTGGACTCACACATGTCCCGCGTGGAGTCCAAGTGGGATGCACTGCATGAGATGACGGCGGTGCACAGGGACATTTTACAATGCCTCCACCAGATGAACAGCAACCAGTCCACACCTCCCTGTGTGCCAACAACATCTGGTGCTGAACAAACTGCAACTGCCACAGGGAGGGAGGATGACTCTGGCGGAGAGTCACCTGCACCGCAGCAGCCTGTACTTGAGGGGCCCCCCCCAAGAAGAGGGGTCGTCCGAAGAGGGACAAGTGAGAGGCCGATGGCCAAGTGCAACTCCCAGGAAGCCTGAACCTGTTCTGGATGTTCATCTTTGTGCACAGACTGTTCACCCTGTTGACGGCAACACTACTCTCACACATTGCATGGGGAGTACAAGTTGGACCAATGTGTCAGACAACTGTGGCCCCAATACTGGGGATTCTGTCTACCAGGACTTTCAATTCACCTAGGAACTTCTGATTGCAAGATTTATGTACAGCACTACCCATCCTATGCACTATTCACACAAATGTATCACAATAAACACACTAATACACCATACTTGCCTCTGTTGTGATTCCAACGTGGGTGCTGTCATGGGGATGATGAACTGCAAAATTACACTGTGTATGCGAACTGCAACAGCAAGTACAACACAGGCATGTGAGTAAAGGCAACGTGACACATATGAGGGAGACACACCACCAGGGCTACACAACACATACACACCTAGGCCATCTGACTCATTGCCTACACTGATGTTGCCAGGGAAGACGGTGCAATGCACAGACACCACACCCATTCCCAGTTGTAGTCAAGTAGCCCACAGGTGCAGTAAGCAAATGGCAGTCAAATGTGTGACCACAGACAACGCACATCACAAAGTGAAGCACAGGTTTATTACACAGTTGCAACATGTCGTAACCACTACAGATGCAAGGTAATCCCACCTGGCAGCGGGCACACAGTCAACAACTGTAGACGGAAGGGAGTCCATGGGTGTGGCGCACATCACCTGTAGGGACACAACAGCTACCAGCCTGGAAGTGCAATCACGTCGTCGGTGGACACAGTTGGCCAAACGAATCTGGAAGTACCCTGTGAAGGACAGAAATGACACACAGTCAAAAGCAATGGAGTACAGGACAGAACAGCAAAACTCATGCACAATACATGTTACAAGATACCCACCCAGAACCAAGTTAGCATGTCAACACTGTTGGGGAGTACAGACCACCTGTAAGCACACATCGCAACACACATCCAGTCAAGTAGCCCATGGACACACTCCAACAGCACCAGAGCACCACCTACACATATCATGCCAACTCACATCATTGACATGACACCTCAGGATACTCACATTCAGCTAAAGAAGTTGGTGATGAGCTGTGTGCGGACATCACCATCATCATCATCATCATCATCATCGTCACTGGCATCGTGGTCCAGGCCAGGATCCTCCACAGGTGGCGGATGTTGGTCATTGTCATCCTGGATGAGAGGCAACTCCTTCCGCACTGCCAGGTTGTGGAGCATGCAGCAGACGATGATAATCTTGCACACTTTCGCAGGGGCATATGGGAGGGACCCTCCGGTCTTGTCCAGGCAGCGGAAGCGGCTCTTCAGGAGACTAAATGTCCGCTCAATAACTCTCCTGGTCCGACCATGTGCCTCATTGTAGCGCATCTGGGCTGGTGTCACAGGGTTCCTGAGGGGTGTCAGCAACCATGGCATGTTGGGGTAGCCCGAGTCACCTACGGACAGACAAGTGCACATTATCTGACTTGGAAAAGTGGGCGGAATACTACAGATCAGATCACACACAATGGCACAAAGTCAGTACACACCAACAAGCCAGGCACGCTGGTTCTGCATCTGTGCCATCATCTACTCCTCATCACAAAGGCATTGTGTGCTGAACCAGGGAAATGGACACACACGTGTGTGATGGTCATGTCTGCAAGACACACCACCAGTGCATTGACCGAGTGGTAGTGCTTGCAGTTCCTGTAGGCCTGCTCATGGGCCTGTGGTGGTACCAATGCCACATGTGTCCCATCAATGGAGCCAATGACATGCGGCATCCTCCCCAGGGCATAAAAGTCACTCTTCACGTCAGTGAGTCGTCGCAGTCTAGGGAAATAGATGTACCGGTTCAGGAATAGCAACATTGCTGCCAAAACATCGAGGAGCACACGGCTCAACATGGTTTGTGACATCCCACCAGCAGTCGCAACAGTATGTTGGAAGGTACCGGTGGCAAAGAAGTGTAGGGCTGCCATCACCTTCACCTTGGGGGTCAGCGCTGTAGGATACGGCCGGCCAGGCTGCAAATGTGGGGACAACTGCACTGCCAAATCCTCAATCAGCTGCCTGGTGAAGCGGTACCGTCGGATGCTGTCCCGTTCCACCATCGTTGCCAGGTCTGGGAATGGTCGATTGACAGCAGGAGCCCTGCAGTGCAGAGGAGAAGTAAGCAAGATTGTCAGTCACCCCACATATGCGGCATTGAACACACTCAATATCCCAACATACATCATTATGAGGCACAACTACATGAAGTGTGCAGTTCCGTAAGGACATGTATGGTACATACATGGCCAACATCTGTCAACACGGTCCAACAGGTGGCATCAATTAGTCCCAGGTTGGCCCATTGGATATCATGAGGCCGTGTCATAGTTCCCATCTCCTGCTGCCGTGTCACAATCACCCCCCACAGTGACATGTGAGGACAGATGTGCCTCAGGCACCACAGCTCAACGACAGGTACATTCCCAGGGACCCTGTATTGCCACATGGCCACTGGCATTACATGGAGTATCATGTATACACCACAGCAAAACAACCATGACCCCCACAGGTAGTGGTCCCACTTGCAACGGCAGGACAGACATGGACGTCTGTGACACACACACGCACAACATCAAAGTCCATGCACACACACCGTGGATGTGGAGACTGTCTCCCATTGTGCACATGAAATCAGAGACATTGTAAACACTACATGCACAAAGACTGTGGAGGACCATCACAATTGTGCCACTGGGACACCCTGGCTCAAACATACCGTCCCACATGGGACTCACGGGGTATGTGACATGACATACACATACACCACCGTGAAATGTGACCATGGCACATGAACAGATATGAACAGTTGCACATCACAGTGGTCATGTACACGTAACACCCAGGATCCTGTCCCCATGAACACATGCACAGCCTGGGGGTGGCTGCCCACAGGTGACACCCACAGGACAACATGTACACCAACATACACACAATAGGAAATGCAGCCTTACATGCCTTATGATAAAGTTTGGGCAGGCTGTCGTGATGTAGGTGTGCCCCTCACTCCCTGGGAGCTATCTGTGGCTGGCATATGTCCATCTGAGACAGGCATGCTGACATATGCCAGTCACATGTACAGTGATGCGTAGTACCGCAATGGACCGATCGGTGCCCCCGGCCGGCCCATTGCATGCAATGTGTGCGGGTACGCGTTGTACCCCTGTACGCGTTGTACTGCAATGGACCGATCGGTGCCCCTGGCCGGCCCATTGCATGCAATGTGTGCGGGTATGCGTTGTACCCCTGTACGCGTTGTACCCCTGTACGCGTTGTACTGCAATGGACCGATCGGTGCCCCGGCCAGCCCATTGCATGCAATGTGTGCGCGGTACAGCGTTGTACCCCTGTGCACGCGTTGTACTGCAATGGACCGATCGGTGCCCCGGCCGGCCCATTGCATGTAATGTGTGCGAGTGCAGCGTTGTACCCCTGTACGCGTTGTGCCCCTGTACGCGTTGTACTGCAATGGACCGATCGGTGCCCCCGGCCGGCCCATTGCATGCAATGTGTGCGGGTACGCGTTGTACCCCTGTACGCGTTGTACTGCAATGGACCGATCGGTGCCCCCGGCCAGCCCATTGCATTCAATGTGTGCGGGTACGCGTTGTACCCCTGTACGCGTTGTACCGCAATGGACCGATCGGTGCCCCCGGCCGGCCCATTGCATGCAATGTGTGCGGGTACGCGTTGTACCCCTGTACGCGTTGTACTGCAATGGACCGATCGGTGCCCCCGGCCAGCCCATTGCATGCAATGTGTGCGGGTACGCGTTGTACCCCTGTACGCGTTGTACTGCAATGGACCGATCGGTGCCCCCGGCCGGCCCATTGCATTCAATGTGTGTGGGTACGTGTTGTACCCCTGTACGCGTTGTACCGCAATGGACCGATCGGTGCCCCCGGCCGGCCCATTGCATGCAATGTGTGCGGGTACGCGTTGTACCCCTGTACGCGTTGTACCGCAATGGACCGATCGGTGTGCACCCATTGACAATGGGCTTGCCTGGCAACGGACGCGATTTCGAATTTCGAACGAGTAGGTTGCTGGAAATTCAGTTGGTCACCCACAACAATGTTGCAAAATCATGTATGTCATGAAGTTGAAGATTTGAAGGATGCTGTGGGCGTGTTTTGGTGCTGCTATTCCATGGATTGGCCAGATTCAGAAGATGCAAACGACCTGGACCTATCACTTTGGACACAAGGGACAGTATCTGCCTCTCCAGCACATATATATTGCTGGCTGTTCCCCTGGGAGCTCACTTGCCTGCACTACATGCTCCAGGACGACATCTGCCACTGCACTGCTGCTGTCTCTGCCCCTCTGGACCCTGCAATGGCACGTACTGTGGAGAGAGCCCCAGCCTTCAGCCTTGAGGAGAACCAGGCCCTGCTGGACAGCCTACTTCCACAGTACAGCAAGCTGTATGGGACACCAGGGGAGCAGGTGAGTGTTCTGTGCACTGCCTTTCTGAATGTGCATATTGTCTGACTAGCAAGGCTGAAAGTCTGCACGCCACTGGCTAGCAGGCTCACTGAGTAGTTGTCACCCCCATAGTGTGTAGTGACATGCACTGGACAGGTATGGTGCAGTGACAGTGCATTTGAACAATGTTTTACTTCCCATGCAATGATACCATGTAGTGACGTCTGGCAAACTGTCCATGGGCAGCTTTGCACTGCCTGTGTACATCATGTGCCCCTGTGATTGAGACATGTATATACAACTGTGTCATGCACGGATATGTTGCATGTGTAGTAATGGCCTTTTCACTTTGTCATCCTGACAGGTTAATGCCCATCGGAAGCAGGAGATCTGGAAGGACATCGTCCGGGCTGTCCGGTCCATGGGGGTCTACAAGCGCCGGATCCGCAACTGCCAGAAGAGGTGGCAGGACCTTCGGGGCTGGACCAGGAGGATTGCACGGGTCCAGCTGAAGCTGTCGCCTCCTCGCAGGAGGGGCGGAACACGGACCCTGACCCCCACATGCTCCAGATCCTGGCGGTGGTGTTTCCAGACCTGGATGGGCAGCTGAAGGCCAGACAGCAGCAAGGAGGGGGTGAGTCAAAGACTGCACTGTGAACTCTGTATTACATGCTGTGTGCCCTCCTCTGGCCTGGTTCAACTGCCACAGTGCAGCAGTCATGTTGTCCAGGAGCCATGTCCCTCTATTGTGCACTGCCCACTGCTCATCTGATACCCAGGTGTGGCCCTTACATTCAGGGAATTGTGTCACTTGGGACTGTGTCCTTGCAGTTTGCTTCACTAAAGGTGGGGGACAGCATCTGTTTCCCTAACTCTGTTGTGGGCATCATGGGTGGGTCCATTGTTCGCACTACGCCTGTGTTCGGACATGTAATCTGCGTGTTGCTTTGATATGCGGTCCACTTGCTGAGCTGAGCCACCACATGTGCCTGGGGTATGTGGCACACGCCCATGCAGTGGGTGGGAACAATGTTTGGGCCCCAGGAGTGTGCAGATTACGTGTGTCACACATACATAGCCAGCTATCCACTGTCCAGGGCTCATCCCTCATTCATGTGGAGCAGGACAGTCATGCCTACTCCAGGCCATGCAATGCACTCTGTACTCCCACTCCCGTGTATCAGCTGACACATTGTGCGCAGTGATTTGACCCCTCAGGTGTCTGCCTCTGTGTCAGTGTGCTGTGGATTAGTTGCCAGGACTGCTGGGGTGTTTCTTGGTAGGGGCTCAGCATGCCCCTGGAGATGTGACCATAGGAGACGATACTTGTGTGTCACATAGGTGTTTGATCAGCTGCCCGTGCAGACTGGGGCATGCGAATGTGAAGTTCAGGCAGCTGTTCCCCATTCACAGCAGATTGTGAGGGGCTCAGGTTCAGAGGGTAGTGTCACAGGTCTCCCATATGTCCAATAGGTATGACCTGGACAGATGAGGGTTAAGATGATGTGTTGTGTGGGGGATGTACATGTGCACTTGTGCAGCTCCAGGACTTGCATTCCCCATGACCTACTATTGTGACACAGTGCATAGTGTTGTTGTCTGGCTGCCAAGTCATACATCACTGAGACAGTGATGTATGACTTAGCAGTCATGCCTCTGCCATGGCATGTGTCTACTTATTGGTGATCCTGCAGGGGAGTGACATGTGCTACATGCACACCATTGTGGCGATGGCTATCAGGACATGGGTGCATCATGGTGTCTGTCGCTGGTATGCATCACATGCATTTCCTATTTGACTCTGGGCATCCCTTTCATCCGGAAACCTGTACTGACTCTGTGGCAAGAGCTGTGATGTGTGCATGTCCACATGCCACACCGTGTCCTCTGCACTGTCCAACTACTGTGTACTTGGTGCATGTGTCCACACTGGGGTGTTGCAATCCAACAGACACCAGACAGATGGGTGCAAGGCCATGTGGGATGTGAGTGCCATGGTTGGCATCAGACTGACAATTGGCTTCTCCTGTTCAGTTAGGGCACTTTTAGCAATGTACAACTAATGATGCCAGGGCTTGCTCTGTAATGTGCTGTGCTCACAGTGGTGTGTGCGTTTGGTGCAGGTGACTGATGTCTGTCTGTTTCCCCATTGTTTGCAGATACATCCACGGCCACGGAAGGGGACAGCTCCACGGACCAGGAGGAGCCAGAGAGCCAGACTGGGTCAGCAGCCGAGGAGTGGTCGGAGGGACCCAGTGGCACGGAGGGCGAGGGGAGCCACACCGAGGAGTCCTCAGCACCATCCACCTCAGCTGAGGACCAGAGCAACTCGGAGGATGACTCCCTTATGGAGGCGGGTGTCAGCAGCCACCACACCCCAGCTAGTGTTGCTGTCCCCGCCACCACCAGCACCACCACCGCCCTCCCATCGGCTCCCATTCCCCAGGTCCGTGGAGGCTCCCATGTTCAGGAGCGTGTCTCCTTTGGGCCAGGCACCGCACCCCCTGCCCCTGTGTCCCCTGCTGCCCTGAGTGAGGAGTCTGTGTACCTCCTTCGCCAGCTCCATGTAGGGCAGACAGCCATGCTGAGTGTCCTCCATGCGCACACCGCTCTGTTGACTCAGCTGGTGTCGTTCATGGAGGGCATCTCATCGGGCATGTCTGACCTACAGAGGGGCAATAGGTCCATGGACTCCTCCCTGACGGCAGCAGTGTCCCTCCTCAGACAGTCCCTCACCCCTCCTGCCTCTGCTCCATCCACACTCCCCAGCACCTTACCCGTCCCAAGCACACACACACCGGCACAGGCACACACCAGCACACACACGTCCAGCACACAGACACACACGCCACAAACAAAACGCACACGCACGCACAGTCAGGGGACTGAGACCAGACTCACAGGGGATGGGGCCCTGGTACACACACACGCATCCACGGGCACTGCGCAGTCCTCAGTTGCCTCTCCCTCCAAAACACCCTCCCTTGCCTCACCTGCAACCCCAAAGACCCAGCGCCTCTTCCTCAGTGACCTCGGCCTCTTCCCCTCCGATCCAGCTGCTCCAGCATCCAGGGGAAGAGGAAGCCCCCACACAGAGCAGAGTGCCCCTCGCCCCCGGACACCCTCCCCCAGGCGCAGACAGACTGAGGCCCCCACCCGCAAGTCCCCCGGAGTGGTAAGAGCAAGACCCCGCCGCCGCCCTGCAGCTCAAGCACCAGGTCTCCTTCCTCCATCCCTCAGGCCCCCACTCCACAGGTGCCCCCACCACACCCTGCCCCAGGTTCCCCCACCCACAGATATACCATCCCCAAGAGGATCCAGCCTTCTCCCCCTGGCACTTGCTCTCCCGGCACCACACCCCCCGCTGCGCTTGTCTGTGCCACTGATGTGGTGAGGGTGTCCTCTACCTCTGTCCAGCCCACCTTGCCTGTTCCCCATTCTCCTCCCCTGGTGGTAGGCACTGCAGTGGAGTCCACTACCACCCTGTCTGACTTGGGCACTGCAGTGGCGGACCTGTCCACTCCATCTGCAGGGTCCACTGCAGTCGTGCCGGCACCCACTACATCTGAGTCATGCCCCCAGTTGTGCCGGCACACACCATGTCAGACACCTCCACTGCAGTTGTCAGTGGCTCTCCAGCACCCACCACCCCTTCCCTGCTTCCTCCTGGTGAGCCCTGATCCTGTCCCTGCGGTGCCTGGCCTACCCCCCGGTTGCCCCTCCTAGTGGATTGTCCCTGGTTTTGTGCAGGCATGTGTAGGGTGGCATCTGCCACTGTCACCCACTTGTGACTTTGTTGATGGACTGGCCATTGGCCTTTGTTAATTTTCTACCGGACTTCTACTTTTAATGCCACATATGCTGAATAAAGCAACTTTCTGTTCTCTATTGCTTTTGCTTCTGATGTACATGATGTTGATGATGCTAACAATGCCCTTGCTGCAGTGATGGTGATATTTGGTCTCATGATAATGAAGTGTTACTGTGCAGGAACCCATGTGGTCCAGGGGGAATGTGTCCTATCCTGTGGTGTATCCATGTCATCCATAGCAGCATCTGAGGGTGTCATGTGTTCAGTATTTGGCAATGGGATTTCCTACTTAGATTGGCTATTTCTCATCTGTGGCTTCCACCCCTGCACATCTGTTGTGCCTGCCATTGTTCAATTCGTCTACTTCCCTGACCGTGTGGCCATCTCCAGTGGACATGCAGGTTTGGGCATCAATGGGGAAGGACTCATCTGTGTTGTCAGTGCAACATTGCTATACAAGTGTGTTGGATCTGTGCTGATGAGTTCGTTGGCACTCCCATGACCAGGCTGATGTGACGGGAGCCTTCATTTGGTGCTAATTGTTGATTGTGTGACCAAGTGCTCAGCTGACATGATGGGGCCCTACTGAGGCAACATATGGCACAGCTTTCCTCACACAGGAGTGGAGTCCCCTCATGGCAGTGTGTACTCCTGTGACATTGCCTGCGCCCAAGGTGTGTGTTGTATGTGCATGTCTGTGTGTTCACTTCCGTTTAGCTGTGCATGCTGTGATCCCTAGTGTTGTACCTGTTTGTGATGCTAGCTGAGTTGACCTATGTTCCCCCAAAGTCTTCTCCCTGGGTTCTCTGTGATGTGGGTGCATGGCACATTACTGGTCATCAGGGTGTCACCCATAGGTGTGTTTGCTGTCAGGGCTGAGTTTGTGTGCAGACGCAGATGGGTCACAGTCAGGTTTCCCCTTGGCACTTGTTGTTTGCCCCTGTCATGTGATTTCCAGTTTGTGTTATCTTTCAGTGATTGTGACACGTTGTGTGTGTGACTGCTGGCACTCCTCAGGGTCCGGGCTGCAATGTTGGTTGTTGTCTATGTGTGTTCTTTGTGGGTGACCTTGGCTTCTTCATTGGTGTGTGACTGTGGCTGGGATCCCATTGGTTGGTGTGGTATTGCCGTCATGTCCATGTACAGCGTAGTGTGCAGTGTGTCAGACATTCAGGAGTCTTGTTGAGTGGCCATGTGTGATGTGTTTCTGCACCTTGGTTCCCACCCACCACCCTGGAATAGTCATGGGTGCATGTGCAATGTCACCAGTGCATGTGTTCACTGCTGCACATTGTTGGAGGTCGAGGTGTGTGGTGTTGAGTGTGTGCAGATGAGAGTTGTTGCCCGGCTAGGCCCCTGCCTCCATGTTGGCCTTGGCTTACTGGCCATGCTGATTGATTTGTGCTTGTGTAGGTGTGATGGTAGTTTGTTGCTCAGGACACATGACTGTGGTTCACAGTGTGAACCACATTTAGCTTTGTCATCACAGTGGGATTGTAATGCAGCCCAGGGTCACCACATTGTGGGGGCCCTGGGGGTGGTGCTGTGGTGTGTCTGTGTCTTGCTGTGTCAGTTGCTGTCCCTACGTGCCTGTGTGACATGTGTGATTTGTGCTCCCTCTCATCTGACAATGCCTGCTTGCCCACATAGGGATTTGGATCCATGAGTTACCTTTGTGTGGCACTGTATGCACATCTGTATGATTGGTATTCAGGTCTCCTCATGTGTTGTGTGGTTGCCTGGGGACACTGGCACCCCCTCACCTGTTGTGTATGATGTGCAGTGTGGGTCTGCCTGTTTGTGTTTGTGCATCTGCACCCCTGCATTGGCATATCTTGGGTGTGCCATTGGCTGTATGTAGTTTTGTGGGTTTCCCCTGCTGTCCCTGGGACTCCTAGGTCATCGGTCAGCACAATGATCATGGTTTGTGTGTCCCATTGCTGCCATGGTATGGTATCTGTTCACCTCACATCTGCAGTCTCCACAGGGTATCTGCATTCGTGTGCCCATTGGTGCAAATATGTGGGTCTGCATTCTGATGGTCACTTCTGTCATTGTGTCATTGATGATTGTTGACGGTGTCAGCCCCCATGGGTGTTGTTTGTCTGCACATGGCCAAAGGTATGTCTTATTTGCACTGCAGTATTTGGCTCCCCCAATTTATGTTGCAATGGGACACATACACTACTTTGCCACTGATGTGTTTTTTGTTCTGTGACCAGGAATCATCCATGCAGTTTGGCAGTTGCACCTCTTTCTTTGTCAACACTTACCTTTTGGTCACTGTGGTGATGGGGGTTTAGACCCCATTGCCACAATGTTCAAAATGTGCTTCAGCTATGGACCCCACACTTACATTTTGGTCACTGTGATGATGGGGGTTTGGACCCCATTGCCACAATGTTCAAAATGTGCTTCAGCTATGGACCCCATACTTACATTTTGGTCACTGTGGTGATGGGGGTTTAGACCCCATTGCCACAATGTTCAAAATGTGCTTCAGCTATGGACCCCACACTTACATTTTGGTCACTGTGATGATGGGGGTTTGGACCCCATTGCCACAATGTTCAAAATGTGCTTCAGCTATGGACCCCACACTTACCTTTTGGTCACTGTGGTGATGGGGGTTTAGACCCCATTGCCACGATGTTCAAAATGTGCTTCAGCTATGGACCCCCACTTACATTTTGGTCACTGTGATGATGGGGGTTTGGACCCCATTGCCACAATGGTCATGGCCTGCTTGCATTGTGGGTGCCACACACATATATGTGTGGCACATGTGCTAGGGGGTCACATTGTATGTTCAAAGTCATGTTCGGTGTTGTAGGCATTTGACACAGTCTACACACGCTTGTCATCGTGTTGGGGGGATGTCTTCTTCTTGCATTCCCTAGGTTGTGGTGTGCTGGTTGTATCATACATTGTCCATCCTATGAGTGGGGGTGGTAGTAGTGGTAGGCATCCAGCCCCCCCTGGCTGAGGGTGGTAGTAGTGGTAGGCATCCAGCCCCCCCTGGGTGAGGGTGGTAGTAGTAGTAGGCATCCAGCCCCCCCTGGGTGAGGGTGGTAGTAGTGGTAGGCATCCAGCCCCCCCTGGCTGAGGGTGGTGGTAGGCATCCAGCCCCCCTGGGTGAGGGTGGCAGTAGTGGTAGGCATCCAGCCCCCCTGGCTGAGGGTGGTAGTAGTGGTAGGCATTCAGCCCCCCCTGGGTGAGGGTGGTAGTAGTGGTAGGCATCCAGCCCCCCCTGGCTGAGGGTGGTAGTAGTGGTAGGCATCCAGCCCCCCCTGGCTAAGGGTGGTGGTAGGCATCCAGCCCCCCTGGGTGAGGGTGGTAGTAGTGGTAGGCATCCAGCCCCCCTGGGTGAGGGTGGTAGTAGTGGTAGGCATCCAGCCCCCCTGGCTAAGGGGTGGTGGTAGGCATCCAGCCCCCCTGGGTGAGGGTGGTAGTAGTGGTAGGCATCCAGCCCCCCTGGGTGAGGGTGGTAGTAGTGGTAGGCATCCAGCCCCCTGGCTAAGGGTGGTGGTAGGCATCCAGCCCCCTGGGTGAGGGTGGTAGTTGTGGTAGGCATCCAGCCCCCCCTGGGTGAGGGTGGTAGTAGTGGTAGGCATCCAGCCCCCCCTGGCTGAGGGTGGTGGTAGGCATCCAGCCCCCCCTGGGTGAGGGTGGTAGTAGTGGTAGGCATCCAGCCCCCCCTGGCTGAGGGTGGTAGTAGTGGTAGGCATCCAGCCCCCCCTGGGTGAGGGTGGTAGTAGTGGTAGGCATCCAGCCCCCTGGCTGAGGGTGGTAGTAGTGGTAGGCATCCAGCCCCCCTGGCTAAGGGTGGTGGTAGGCATCCAGCCCCCCTGGGTGAGGGTGGTAGTAGTGGTAGTCATCCAGCCCCCCTGGGTGAGGGTGGTAGTAGTGGTAGGCATCCAGCCCCCCTGGCTGAGGGTGGTGGTAGGCATCCAGCCCCCCTGGGTGAGGGTGGTAGTAGTGGTAGGCATCCAGCCCCCTGGCTGAGGGTGGTAGTAGTGGTAGGCATCCAGCCCCCTGGGTGAGGGTGGTAGTAGTGGTAGGCATCCAGCCCCCACTGGCTGAGGGTGGTAGTAGTGGTAGGCATCCAGCCTCCCCTGGGTGAGGGTGGTAGTAATGGTAGGCATCCAGCCCCCCCTGGCTGAGGGTGGTAGTAGTGGTAGGCATCCATCCCCCCTGGCTAAGGGTGGTGGTAGGCATCCAGCCCCCCCTGGGTGAGGGTGGTAGTAGTGGTAGGCATCCAGCCCCCCCTGGGTGAGTAGTGGTAGGCATCCAGCTCCCCCTGGGTGAGGGTGGTAGTAGTGGTAGGCATCCAGCCCCCCTGGCTGAGGGTGGTAGTAGTGGTAGGCATCCAGCCCCCCTGGCTAAGGGTGGTGGTAGGCATCCAGCCCCCCTGGGTGAGGGTGGTAGTAGTGGTAGGCATCCAGCCCCCCTGGGTGAGGGTGGTAGTAGTGGTAGGCATCCAGCCCCCCTGGCTGAGGGTGGTGGTAGGCATCCAGCCCCCCTGGGTGAGGGTGGTAGTAGTGGTAGGCATCCAGCCCCCCTGGGTGAGGGTGGTAGTAGTGGTAGGCATCCAGCCCCCCTGGCTAAGGGTGGTGGTAGGCATCCAGCCCCCCTGGGTGAGGGTGGTAGTAGTGGTAGGCATCCAGCCCCCTGGCTAAGGGTGGTAGTAGTGGTAGGCATCCAGCCCCCTGGCTAAGGGTGGTAGTAGTGGTAGGCATCCAGCCCCCCCTGGCTGAGGGTGGTAGTAGTGGTAGGCATCCAGCCCCCCATGGCTAAGGGTGATAGTAGTGGTAGGCATCCAGCCCCCCCTGGGTGAGGGTGGTAGTAGGCATCCAGCCCCCCCTGGCTGAGGGTGGTAGTAGTGGTAGGCATCCAGCCCCCCTGGCTAAGGGTGGTAGTAGTGGTAGGCATCCAGCCCCCCTGGCTGAGGGTGGTAGTAGTGGTAGGCATCCAGCCCCCTGGCTAAAAGTGGTGGTAGGCATCCAGCCCCCCTGGGTGAGGGTGGTAGTAGTGGTAGGCATCCAGCCCCCTGGGTGAGGGTGGTAGTAGTGGTAGGCATCCAGCCCCCCTGGCTGAGGGTGGTAGTAGTGGTAGGCATCCAGCCCCCCTGGGTGAGGGTGGTAGTAGTGGTAGGCATCCAGCCCCCTGGCTGAGGGTGGTAGTAGTGGTAGGCATCCAGCCCCCCTGGCTAAGGGTGGTGGTAGGCATCCAGCCCCCCTGGGTGAGGGTGGTAGTAGTGGTAGGCATCCAGCCCCCCTGGCTGAGGGTGGTAGTAGTGGTAGGCATCCAGCCCCCCTGGCTGAGGGTGGTAGTAGTGGTAGGCATCCAGCCCCCCTGGCTGAGGGTGGTAGTAGTGGTAGGCATCCAGCCCCCCTGGCTAAGGGTGGTGGTAGGCATCCAGCCCCCTGGCTGAGGGTGGTGGTAGGCATCCAGCCCCCCTGGGTGAGGGTGGTAGTAGTGGTAGGCATCCAGCCCCCCCTGGCTGAGGGTGGTAGTAGTGGTAGGCATCCAGCCCCCCCCTGGCTAAGGGTGGTGGTAGGCATCCAGCCCCCCCTGGGTGAGGGTGGTAGTAGTGGTAGGCATCCAGCCCCCCCTGGCTAAGGGTGGTAGTAGTGGTAGGCCTACGGCTAAGAACAACCTCCTGGCTTTTTCTAGCTTCCATCCTAGACCTTTGCGAGAAAACCTACCCTTTGGGCAATATCTTCGCATAAGGCGCAACTGTAGTAAAATTGAGGACTATCGCGCTCAGTCAGTTGGGTTAACTGACAAACTACGGAAGCGTGGCTACCCTGAGAGGATCCTGAGTAGGAGCTGTAAGAGGGCGAGGAATCAACACAGGGAAGCCCTTCTTGAAGATACATTGAGGCATGCAGAGGAAATACCACTGAGGTGTGTTACCACGTACAGTGTGGCATCAAATGCAGTATCCAAATCAATCCGCAAACATTGGAGGATCCTTGAGAGCAATAACATCAAATGGGAAAAGCCCTTGTTCTCTTTTAAAAAAGCTAGGAGTATCAAGGATGCTCTAGTACAAACCAGACCCAGGCAAATCATCAATGACAACGATCCCACTGTTCTTAATGCCTGGGGTCTACCGAAAATCACAGGGCATTTTCCCTGTGGGTCCTGTAGTGTGTGTCACCTGACCACAGCAACAAAATCACTCGATTTGGAGACTGGGAAAACCTGGACACAACGTTCACATACAAATTGTAATTCGGTGAACGTAGTATATTTGATAACTTGCCCTTGCGGCACCAGGTATGTGGGCATGACCACCAGGAAAATAAAACAACGGATCTGCGAGCACCGGAGCAATATCCGGTGTAAAAAGAACATCACGAAACTGACCGAACATTTCATGCAGGCCAATCACACAGTAAATGACCTCCACTGGACAGTGATTGAACAAATCAAACCAGGAAATAAATCATCGAATATCCTGGCTAAGGGTGGTAGTAGTGGTAGGCATCCAGCCCCCCTGGCTAAGGGTGATAGTAGTGGTAGGCATCCAGCCCCCCCTGGGTGAGGGTGGTAGTAGGCATCCAGCCCCCCCTGGCTGAGGGTGGTAGTAGTGGTAGGCATCCAGCCCCCCCTGGGTAGGGGTCGTGGTGCGCATTCAGGCCCCTGTGTGCATATGTGGCATTGGTGATGGGCATCCCGCCCCTATGGTGCTGCTGTTGCTGGTGTAAGTATATTCTGCATCCCTCTGTGTGTGTGTGATGTGTCGTGTACGTGTTGTATGTGTTTTGTGGTTGGTGTCTGACTTACCTTCTGCTCCGTACGCGTCCTTGCCTGTTCCGGTAGTAAATGTAGAATATTGGTATGATCGGGACGAAGGGATTCATGGTTGGTTCGTGTCGTTCGTCCTTCTCGTTGCTTCGCGTTGTCCTCGTCGCTTCGCGTCGTCCTCCTCGCTTCGCCTCGTCCTCGTCGCTGGCGTGTTCGTCTCGTAGCCGTGGATCGTGTTGTGGCGCGAATCGGAGCTTATGTGCGCCTCTCCCGGATGCTTTGACGTGCCGTGCGTAGCGACGGGTTCGGCGCGTACGGAAAGCGCATCGTACTCGTTCGGCCGGACGGAGCTGCATTTTCCCTTCCGTGCGACTCGATTCAGCGTTTCTGGATTCGCCTCGGTCGGAGAACAGGACCTGGTTTGGGTGAGTACGGCTCGGCCGGATTCTGTGCTGTTGTGCGCATTGTACTTACTCGTTCGGTGTGCTGTACGGATCGGTCGGGAAACAGGCTTTCGCATGGCTTTTTTCCCGACCGAATGGTATTGGGTGCGCCTCCAACCGGGATCGGAATCGGCCCCTGAGTCATTATATACTTGCATAGACCATCAAATGGGACTCATGGCGATCAAATACTTTTTAGATACCAGACCAGTAGAATGTTATGAACACAACAAAATGTTGATGGAATGCATATCATGGTGCCTCTATAACAACTATTTTATTTGTGGAAGTGATATGTACAAACAACTGAGGGGGGTTGCCATGGGGGCCTGCTTCTCTCCCAGCTATGCCTGTTTGATG
Source organism: Calotriton arnoldi (assembly GCA_963921515.1). Taxonomy (NCBI): domain Eukaryota; kingdom Metazoa; phylum Chordata; class Amphibia; order Caudata; family Salamandridae; genus Calotriton; species Calotriton arnoldi. The sequence goes on from CAWUFW010017279.1 coordinate 90,911, forward strand.
GTAGGCTGGTGGGAGGAGTGGGCTCTCAGGGCTGCACACTCAGACATGTATGCCAGGCATGTGAAATACTGGCTCTGATATATAGATGATGTTTTCATTGTATGACAAGGAAATGAAGAAAGTGCCACTCTGTTCATTAATAGTATTAATGTTAATTCCGCAAATCTAAAATTCACCTCACATGTTAGCAAAGAGAGCATCGAGTTTTTAGATGTTAGAGTATTCATTAAGGAAGGACATATTGCTACTACTCTACATAGAAAAACAACAGCAGGAAACTCTACGCTCCATGCTGACAGTGCACATCCCAAACACCTGGTACGGAGTATACCCTATGGGGAACTCCTGAGAATAAAAAGAATATGTAGTACCAAACAAGATCAAGATGAGTGCACACAGGAGGCGGTAATGAGATTTAGACACAGAGGGTACAGTGAGTCAGTCCTCAAGGAGGCGGTAGCCAAAGTGGCCCTAAAATCTAGAGAATCACTGCTGGAACTGAAAAACAAAATCATGGATGATTCTCAAGAAAAAAATGCCCCTAGACTCATCCTAACTTATAACCAGCAGGAAAGACAAATAAGGTCAATCATCAAACGGAATTGGCCAATCATTCTCACAGATGCGGTTCTGGCACCAAACCTAACAGATAATCCCACTATCACGTTCAGGAAGGTCGTCTCTATGAGGTCCCAAATTGTCAAGAGTAGCCCTGAAATTCACTCTAAAAAAATGTGGCTACAGCCAAGACAAGGGTTCTTCAAATGTTCAACATGCAGAGCATGCAAATTTGGAGAAAACACCGCAAAGTATATGACCCCCTTTAGCCCTACTGATACTTTGATCAAAGGCAGCTACAACTGCAGAACAGAGTACGCTGTATATGTTCTGACATGCACCTGTGGCCTAAGATATGTGGGAAGCACAAAGCTACAGGTGCATGTCAGAATATTACAACACCTACGAGCGATCGTAAATGACGATACAGCGTACCCAGTTGCCAGACATTTCAGGCTTGAACATAATAATGACTTAAAATGCCTAAAATATTTTGTAATTGCGGCGGTTCCCATCCCTCGTAGAGGAGGGAACAGGGAAAGATCATTACGCCAACTAGAATCTCGCATGATTCTAGAGCTTGATAGCAGATCTCCCAAAGGGCTTAACAACACAGAGGATCTGCACAATTTCCTGTAATGTGAAAAAATTTGATCTAATTAGCGACCATTCAACAACACTGCCCATGTCCATAGCACATGCAACAGTACGAAGGAATTGGACATATAAGAATTAATTAATTCAGGCATGATGTGGCATAGATATTTGCACAAATTGGTTTTCAGCTGCTAAATCACTGTTTTTAATCCCATTGTCTTTTAACTTTGTAGTTTTTATGCACTAGCACTTTATAGCTTGGTCGGGCGGCTGCCCTCCCAAGGTAACAGCACTTGGTTATGCACTTAAATTTGCACTTTATATATACAGCGATCTATGCTCTAGCTTTTATCAGAAGACATCTCCAGTGTATATAGTTGTTACAATAGTTTAAACAGGTGACTAGTATGAATTAATGGGGCTACAATAGGTTATAGCATTAATGCAGTAATAGGAGTTCACTCCGCACCATAGTCCCCTATACTATGTCTAAATGTTTAAATATGAAGAACTATTGTGATGTTAAGTGGGTCTTTGCACAGTTCAGTCGTTTAACCAATATTAAATGTTTTTAAACTGCATTCATGCAGTAATATAAAATGTTTTTATACTGTACATTTTTATACTGTATATTTTTATTTGTCATTCAATTAATTGTATAAATATTCTAAATATATATATTTCTTTATTTATTGAATTCAGATAAATATGAATGCAACAAGTGAACCAATGCTTAATTTATGCAATAATTTATTCGTATTTATGCAGTTATAAAAAAGCATGCTAGACTCAGTAATATGTCGCCTGCTGAAAACACATCTACAGCACATTGGAAAATACAATTGCCTGTCTTATAGAGCATACAGATCGGAAAACAGACTATGTGAGATATTGCAACATAGTATGCTGTTTATGTCCATGTATCACGTGACACAGAGGAAGTAAAACACAACAGTATAAAAATGTAGGCGGACTGCGTTTCCGCATGTGATCAAGGACACTTTGATGTCCGAAACGCGTCATATGGCTTTGTGAGAAATAAAGACCTGTTTTTGCCACACATCATTGGAGTCCGTGACTCTCTCTTCGCCGGCTGGAAGTGGGGAGAGCCAGTATCTTGTTCAATATATATATATATATATATATATATATATATATATATATATATATATAAACATGCATATATAAATAAATTAATATTTTAAACAATAATCATATTTAAAAATCATAATTAATGTAATATTATGGAAAATATGTCTGTACATATTTAAAAACACCAAAAACATAAAATAATCAAAAAAGAAACCGCTGTAATAAAAAATCCACACATTTTATTCAATTTAATTAAAACAAAAAAACAAGCAAAAAATATTAAAAATTATAAATATAATTATTGTAAAAAAATGTAATTATAAAAATTACAACATAAATAAATAATAACATTTTAAATATATACTTATAAATTTCCTACTACATTAAAAACATTTTTTACATCACACATAAATAAGATTTACTACACTAACTACAATAACTATACAATTACATAAACTATCACATTACAAAAAACTGTATATATAATTTATAGAAAAACAAATATTTAATATTCCCACTCCAGTTAGTGAAACAGTAGGGAACGTTTTGGATTGCGGAGTGGTAAAATATACTAGTCCCACTCCAGTCAGTTCAAAAGTTGGGAATGTGTTGGAATTACGGAAGGGTAAAATTTACAATTCCCAGTCCAGTTATTGAAACAGTAGGGAAAGTGTTGTATTGCTGAGCGGTAAAGTTTACTATTCCCACTCCAGTCAGTTCAAAAGTAGTGAAAGTGTTGGATTTCGGAGGGGTAACATTTACTATTCCCACTCCAGTTAGTGAAACAGAGGGGAAAGTGTTGGATTGCGAAGGGGTAAGTTTACTATTCCCACTCAAGTTAGTGAAACAGTAGGGAAAGTTTTGGATTGCGGAGTGGTAAAATATACTATTCCCACTCCAGTCAGTTAAAAAGTTAGGAATGTATTCGAATGCGGAGGGTAACATTTATTATTCCTACTCCAGTCAGTTCAAAAATAGGGAAACTGTGTGGGGTTGCGGAAGAGTAAAATTTACTATTCCCACTCCAGTTAGTGTAACAGTAGGGAAAGTGGTGGATTGCGGAGGGGTAACATTTACTAGTCCAAATCCAGTTGGTGAAAAGTAGGGAAAGTGGTGGATTGCAGAGGGGTAACATTTACTATTCTCACTCAAGTCAGTGAAACAGTAGGGAAAGTTTTGGATTGCGGAGTGGTAAAAAATACTATTCCCACTCCAGTCAGTTCAAAAGTTGGGAATGTGTTGGAATTGCGGAAGGGTAAAATATACAATTCCCAGTCCAGTTATTGAAACAGTAGGGAAAGTGTTGTATTGCAGAGCGGTAAAGTTTACTATTCCCACTCCAGTCAGTTCAAAAGTAGTGAAAGTGTTGGATTGCGGAGGGGTAACATTTACTATTCCCACTCCAGTTAGTGAAACAGAGGGGAAAGTGTTGGATTGCAAAGGGGTAAGTTTACTATTCCCACTCAAGTTAGTGAAACAGTAGGGAAAGTTTTGGATTGCGGAGTGGTAAAATATACTATTCCCACTCCAGTCAGTTAAAAAGTTAGGAATGTATTGGAATGCGGAGGGTAACATTTATTATTCCTACTCCAGTCAGTTCAAAAATAGGGAAACTGTGTGGTGTTGCGGAAGAGTAAAATTTACTATTCCCACTCCAGTTAGTGTAACAGTAGGGAAAGTGGTAGATTGCGGAGGGATAACATTTACTAGTCCAAATCCAGTTGGTGAAACAGTAGGGAAAGTGTTGGATTGCGGAAGGGTAAAATGTACTATTCCCACTGCAGTTAGCGAAAAAGTAGGGAAAGTGGTGGATTGCAGAGGGGTCAAATTTACTATTCCCACTCAAGTCAGTGAAAGAGTAGGGAAAGTTTTGGATTGCGGAGTGGTAAAAAATACTATTCCCACTCCAGTCAGTTCAAAAGTTGGGAATGTATTGAAATGCGGAGGGTACCATTTATTATTCCTACTCCAGTCAGTTCAAAAATAGGGAAACTGTGTGGAGTTGTGGAAGAGTAAGATTTACTATTCTCACTCCAGTTAGTGAAACAGTAGGGAAAGTGTTGGATTGTGGAGGGGTAAGTTTACTATTCCCACTCCAGTTAGTGAAACAGTAAGGAAAGTGTTGGATTGGGGAGTGCTAAAATTTACTATTCCCACTCCAGTTAGTGAAACAGTAGGGAAATTGCTGGATTCGCTGAGGGGCAAAATGTACTATTCCCACTCCATTTAGTGAAACAGTAGGTAAAGTGTTGGATTGGGGAGGGGTAAAATTTACTATTCCCACTCTAGTTAGTGAAACAGTAGGGAAAGTGATGGATTGAGGAGGGGTAAGTTTACTATTCCCACTTCAGTTAGTGAAACAATAGTAAACGTGTTGGATTGTAGAGGGATAAAATTTACTATTCTCACTCCAGTTAGTGTAACATTAGGGAAAGTGTTGGATTGCGGAGGGGTAAAATGTTCTATTCCTACTCTAGTCAGTTCAAAGGTAGGGAAAGTGTTGGCTTGCAGAGGGGTAAGATTTACTTTTCTCACTTCAGTTAGTGAAACAGTAGGGAAAGTGTTGGATTGCAGAGGGGTAAAATTTACTATATACACTCCAGTTAGTGAAACAGTGGGAAATTGATGGATTGCAGAGGGGTTAGTTTACTCTTCCCACTCCAGTTAGTGAAACAGTAGAGAAAGTGTTGGATTGCAAAGTGGTAAAAAAATTGTATTCCCACTCCAGTTAGTTAAACTGTAGGGAAAGTGGTGGATTGCGGAGGGTTAAAATGTTCTATTCCCACTCCAGTCAGTGCAACAGTAGAGAAATTGTTGGATTGTGAATGGGTAAAAGTTACTATTCCCATTCAAGGCAGTACAACATTATAAACAATTAAATGATCTTAAACAAAATTAAATTTAATTAAAATAATTAAATAAATTAAAATATATCTTCAGTGAAATAAAAAAATATATCTTTAATCTTAAAAAGTGTAAAAATTATTTACTTCATACACTCTAAACCCCTGCAAAACCCTCAACCCACATCTAAATTTTTATAAATTGTTTAAATGCACTGTTTACATAATTATTTCGCAATAGAACAAATATCATTTATGCAAAGCAAAATATAAAATCATTAAAATTAATTAACTGCCCACCCTTTAACCCTATAAGCCCCACAACCCCCAACCTTAAATTAAGCTAAAAAAGCAATGAATAACACAATTAAATTAATTATTTTACAGTTAAATAATTATTAGTATATTTTTTTTTTACAACAAATCAAAAAAGAAAAATTGAATCCCCAGCCTTTACCACTATAAAGACCACAACACAAACCTAAAAAACTATAAATTAAACAAATAACAAAATTAATTATCAAGTAATTTATTAATATTAATAAACAATTAATTATTAATTATTTAAAAATATATTAATTCCCACCCTTTACCCTGATAAACCCCACAACCCACACCTAAAAATAAATAATTACGCAATTAACATAATTATTTATCAATTAATTAATTAATAATAATTAACAACAGAATAATAATAAATAAAACAAAAATACTTTGCACTCTTTACCCCTATACACCCACAACCCACAACTTTAAAAAAGTAATTACACTAATAACATAATTAATTTTCAATTAATATTAATTAACAACAAAATATTAATCAAATACAAATAAATTATTTCCCACACTTCACCCCTATGACCTCACATATTACATCACTCATGACATGGTCAGTGACAGCACTGTTGACATCGCTGATTACATCTCAAATTACTTCACTGATGGCATCATCCAGTGATTGTGAGTGTTTTTAAAAAGTATGATTGTTAAATTATATACCATGGTGTATTTGTGAATCAGTGGGTGTATGAGTGTCTGATTAGATGATTTAATGTGTGCATAACTAACTGTATAACTGAATGATTAGGTGTCTCAGTGACTGAATAGATGAGTGATTGGTTGTGCAAATGTCTGTGTCTGTCTGTCAGTTGGTATCTAAGTGGCTGTATGGGTGTGTGAGTGGGTATGTGGATTTTGGTATAGGTGAGTGATTGGTTGTTTGAGTACCTGCATTGTGTCTGAGTGTCTGTGAGGGTGGATGATGAGTGAGTTGGTGAGTCAGTGGTTGTATGAGTTAGTGAGTACATGTGTGTGGGGCTGTATGGGTGAGTGTGTGAATGGCTATGTCGGTGAGTGAGTGCATGTGTCCGAGGAATATGGGTGAGTAACTGGGAATGTGAAAAGCAGTATGGGTGAATGATGGGGTATATGAGTAACTGTATGAGCGACCCTTGACCTTGCCAGGTAGGTCGCTCCCCCACCACACAGCTCCGCCTGTGCTGTCTGCCCGCTGCTCCTGTAGGTAAGATCGCCCTCCGCTTGTGGCCCCGGTGCCAGTTTTGTCTGCTTGTCTCCCCTTTCCTTTCTGTGCCCCTCGCTGCCCCACTGTTGTTGTGCCCGTGATTTGCCTGCTTTCCCCCCGTTTTTCCTTCTGTGCCCCTCGCTGCCCCACTGTTGTTGTGCCCGTGATTTGCCTGCTTTCCCCCCGCTTTTCCTTCTGTGCCCCTCGCTGCCCCACTGTTGTTGTGCCCGTGATTTGCCTGCTTTCCCCCCGTTTTTCCTTCTGTGCCCCTCGCTGCCCCACTGTTGTTGTGCCCGTGATTTGCCTGCTTTCCCCCCGTTTTTCCTTCTGTGCCCCCGCTGCCCCACTGTTGTTGTGCCCGTGATTTGCCTGCTTTCCCCCCGTTTTTCCTTCTGTGCCCCTCGCTGCCCCACTGTTGTTGTGCCCGTGATTTGCCTGCTTTCCCCCCGTTTTTCCTTCTGTGCCCCTCGCTGCCCCACTGTTGTTGTGCCCGTGATTTGCCTGCTCTCCCCCCGTTTTTCCTTCTGTGCCCCTCGCTGCCCCACTGTTGTTGTGCCCGTGATTTACCTGCTCTCCCCCCGTTTTTCCTTCTGTGCCCCTCGCTGCCCCACTGTTGTTGTGCCCGTGATTTGCCTGCTCTCCCCCCGCTTTTCCTTCTGTGCCCCTCGCTGCCCCACTGTTGTTGTGCCCGTGATTTACCTGCTCTCCCCCGTTTTTCCTTCTGTGCCCCTCGCTGCCCCACTGTTGTTGTGCCCGTGATTTACCTGCTCTCCCCCCGTTTTTCCTTCTGTGCCCCTCGCTGCCTATCGCCATTCCCGCCGCTGCGTCCCTGCGGCCCCGCCCCTGACTGCCCATTCGCTGCCCCTGCCTCCCGCCTCCCAGCTGCTCCTCCCTCCCACCTCCCCATAAATGGCGGCCGCTGCACGGTGAGGAGAGCGACCCTTGACCTTGCCAGGTAGGTCGCTCCCCCACCACACAGCTCCGCCTGTGCTGTCTGCCCGCTGCTCCTGTAGGTAAGATCGCCCTCCGCTTGTGGCCCCGGTGCCAGTTTTGTCTGCTTGTCTCCCCTTTCCTTTCTGTGCCCCTCGCTGCCCCACTGTTGTTGTGCCCGTGATTTGCCTGCTTTCCCCCCGTTTTTCCTTCTGTGCCCCTCGCTGCCCCACTGTTGTTGTGCCCGTGATTTGCCTGCTTTCCCCCCGTTTTTCCTTCTGTGCCCCTCGCTGCCCCACTGTTGTTGTGCCCGTGATTTGCCTGCTTTCCCCCCGTTTTTCCTTCTGTGCCCCTCGCTGCCCCACTGTTGTTGTGCCCGTGATTTGCCTGCTTTCCCCCCGTTTTTCCTTCTGTGCCCCCGCTGCCCCACTGTTGTTGTGCCCGTGATTTGCCTGCTTTCCCCCCGTTTTTCCTTCTGTGCCCCTCGCTGCCCCACTGTTGTTGTGCCCGTGATTTGCCTGCTTTCCCCCCGTTTTTCCTTCTGTGCCCTCGCTGCCCCACTGTTGTTGTGCCCGTGATTTGCCTGCTCTCCCCCCGTTTTTCCTTCTGTGCCCCTCGCTGCCCCACTGTTGTTGTGCCCGTGATTTACCTGCTCTCCCCCGTTTTTCCTTCTGTGCCCCTCGCTGCCCCACTGTTGTTGTGCCCGTGATTTGCCTGCTCTCCCCCCGTTTTTCCTTCTGTGCCCCTCGCTGCCCCACTGTTGTTGTGCCCGTGATTTGCCTGCTTTCCCCCCGTTTTTCCTTCTGTGCCCCGCTGCCCCACTGTTGTTGTGCCCGTGATTTGCCTGCTTTCCCCCCCGTTTTTCCTTCTGTGCCCCTCGCTGCCCCACTGTTGTTGTGCCCGTGATTTACCTGCTCTCCCCCCGTTTTTCCTTCTGTGCCCCTCGCTGCCCCACTGTTGTTGTGCCCGTGATTTACCTGCTCTCCCCCCCGTTTTTCCTTCTGTGCCCCTCGCTGCCCCACTGTTGTTGTGCCCGTGATTTTCCTGCTCTCCCCCCCGTTTTTCCTTCTGTGCCCCTCGCTGCCCCACTGTTGTTGTGCCCGTGATTTACCTGCTCTCCCCCCGTTTTTCCTTCTGTGCCCCTCGCTGCCCCACTGTTGTTGTGCCCGTGATTTACCTGCTCTCCCCCGTTTTTCCTTCTGTGCCCCTCGCTGCCTATCGCCATTCCCGCCGCTGCGTCCCCTGCGGCCCCGCCCCCTGACTGCCCATTCGCTGCCCCTGCCTCCCACCTCCCCATAAATGGCGGCGCGCTGCGCGTGCGCGCCGCTGGCGCACCGAAGGCGCGCCTAAGGCAAGCCCGTCTGCGCCCGTCCGCGACTGGACCGCGCCCAGCGCCAGAACCCCTGGATCCCACCGATGCAACACCACTCGACGGACCTACGACGCCGCCACACTCACCGCACTCAATGCCGGCCGGAACCCTGCCTGCTACCGAGCCTCACCGAGACGCACCCACGGACCCTTCACCTGCCAAACCTGCCGGTTCACCTGCCCCCTGACGTGCACCACCTCCGCCAAGTCGAGCAACAGCAGCAACCACCTGAAATGCATCCTGCTGAACACCCGCTCCGTCCACAGGCACGCCGTGGAACTCTGGGACCTGCTCGACGCAACAGCACCGGACATCGCCTTCCTCACCGAAACCTGGATGAACGCCTCCTCAGCGCCTGACATCGCCATAGCCATCCCGGATGGATACAAGATCACCCGGAAGGACCGCGTCAACCAGACGGGAGGAGGCATCGCCATCGTACACAAGAACACCATCCGCATCTCGACTAACTCCGACGAGACCTTCACCGCCGCCGAACACCTACACTTCCAGATACACACGGACCCCAAGACCACCCTCCGAGGCACCCTCATCTACAGACCCCCGGGACCACGCACACTATTCAGCGAAGACATCGCAGACTTCATCAGCCCGCACGCCATGCCCTCCGCCCGACTACATCCTCCTAGGGGACCTCAACTTCCACCTGGAGAACAACAACGACAGAAACACCACCGCCCTGCTGGACAACCTCGCCAACCTCGGACTCAAGCAACTGGTGAACACGCCCACCCACTACGCCGGCCACACGCTTGACCCCGTCTTCTCGTCCAGCAAGCACATCTCCTTCAGCCACGCCACCGGACTCCACTGGACCGACCACAGCTGCGTCCACTTCAGCTTCAGAAAGACTGCGACCCACCACCACCCGCAACAGGCTCCCCGCCGGAGCTGGAGCAAGATCACCGCCGAGCAGCTCACCGCCTCCCTCAGCCAGAACACACCCACCGACACAACGGACCCAAACGAAGCAGCCAGCAACCTCGCCAAGTGGCTGACCGCCTGCGCCGACGACCTCGCACCACTAAAAACCCTCCCAGCAGACCCGGAAGCAAGAAAACCCCTTGGTTCACCAACGAACTCAAGGAATCCAAGAAGAACTGCCGCACTCTCGAGAAAACCTGGCGACTCGACCAGACCACAGACAACAGGACCGCCCTCAAGCACGCCACCCGCAAACACCACCAGCTGATCCGTGCCACCAAGAAGTCGGCACTCAAAGAACGACTGGACAACAACGCCCATGACAGCAAGGAACTTTTCAGCATCGTCAAAGAGTTCTCCAACCCCAGCGCCGGAAACAACGACATCACCCCCTCGCAAGACCTCTGCAACTCACTCTCCGCGTTCTTCCACCGCAAGATCACCGACATACACAACAGCTTCAACGCACAAACAACGCACCCTACCGCCGAACCAATGCCCGCCACCACCACCCTCTGCAACTGGACCCCGATCAACACCGAAGACACCACCCGCACGATGAACTCCATCCACTCCGGATCACCAACCGACCCCTGCCCACACCACGTCTTCAACAAAGCCGACGCCACCATCGCACCCCATCTCCGGGACATCATCAACTCCTCCTTCCGCACCGCCACCTTCCCGGAGAGCTGGAAGCACGCCGAGCTTACCGCCCTCCTGAAGAAACCAACGGCGGACCCCACCGACCTCAAGAACTACCGCCCCATCTCGCTCCTTCCGTTTCCGGCCAAAGTCATCGAGAAGACCGTCAACAGACAGCTTGCCGCCTTCCTCGAGACGAATGGATCCCTCGACCCTCGCAGTCCGGGTTTCGGGCCAACCACAGCACCGAGACCGCCCTTATCGCAGCCACCGACGACATCAGAACCCTAACCGACAACGGGGAAACAGCTGCCCTCATCCTCCTGGACCTCTCCGCGGCGTTCGACACCGTCTGCCACCGCACCCTAGTGAAGCGCCTCAGCAACATCGGAATCCGAGAGAAAGCACTGGAATGGATCATCTCGTTCCTCGCCGGAAGAACCCAGAGAGTCCGCCTCTCCCCGTTCAGATCCGAAGCCACCGAAGTCATCTGCGGCGTTCCACAAGGATCCTCACTCAGCCCGACCCTCTTCAACGTCTACATGAGCCCCCTCGCAGCCATCGCACGCCGACACAACCTCAACATCATCTCCTACGCCGACGACACCCAGCTGATCCTCTCCCTCACCAACGACCCCACTACCGCCAGAGCCAACCTGCACGACGGGATGAGAGACGTCGCCGACTGGATGAGGAACAGCCGCCTTAAACTGAACTCAGACAAGACGGAAGTCCTCATCCTGGGCTCATCACCCTCCGCCTGGGACGACTCCTGGTGGCCCCCGGCCCTGGGCACCGCACCCAAGCCAACGGACCACGCACGCAACCTGGGCTTCATCCTGGACTCCTCCCTATCAATGACCAAACAAGTCAACGCCGTCTCATCTTCATGCTTCAACACCCTGCGCATGCTCCGCAAGATCTTCAGATGGATCCCCACTGAAACCAGGAAGACCGTCACCCAGGCACTCGTCACCAGCCGACTGGACTATGGGAACACCCTCACGCCGGAACCACAGCCAAACTTCAAAAGAGACTCCAGCGCATCCAGAACGCCTCCGCACGACTCATCCTGGACATCCCCCGACACAGCCACATCACCGTACACCTGAAAGACCTGCACTGGCTCCCCGTCAGCAAGAGAATCACGTTCAGACTCCTCACCCACGCACACAAGGCCCTCCACGACCTGGGCCCAAAGTACCTCAACGACCGCATGTCCTTCTACACGCCCACACGCCAGCTACGATCAACCAGCCACGCCCTCGCCACCGTACCACGCATCCGCAGAACCACCGCCGGAGGAAGATCCTTCTCCTACCTGGCGGCCAAGACCTGGAACTCCCTCCCCACTCACCTTCGGCGAACCCAGGACCATCTCGCCTTCAGGAAGCAGCTCAAGACCTGGCTGTTCGAGCAGTAACTTACCCCCTCCCCCAGCGCCTTGAGACCCTCCCGGGTGAGTAGCGCGCTCTATAAATGCCGTGATTGATTGATTGATTGAGTGAGTGAATGTAAGAGTGGCTGTCTGAGTGAGTGTGTGCTTGTGTCAGTGACTATATAGATTAATGAGTATGTGTTACTATCTGTATGAGTGAGTGAGTGTGTGTGTAATTATATGGGTGAGTAAGTGGCTGTGTGGTTGATTGTATGGGTGGGTGAGTAGGTGTGTGAATAGCTCTATGGGTGAATGGCTCAGTGTGTCAGTGGCTGTATGAGTGTATAAGTGGATATGTCAGTGGCTGTATTAGTGAGTGAGTGGGTATATTTATGACTGTATGGGTGAGTGAGTGGATGTGTGTGTAGATCTATGAATCAGTGAGTGGCTGTGTAAGTACTGGTATGGGTGTGTGAATGGGTTTGAGAATGGTACTGTGGTATTTGAAGTGGGTGTATGACAGGTGGTATGGGGGAGTGAGTGGGTGCATCAGAGATGCTGTGGATGATGTCATCAGTGATATCATCAGTGAAGTCATTTGAGTTGTAATCAGCGATGTCATCAGTGATGTCACTGACCATGTCAGTGCATTGCGGGGTGCGAGTTATAGTTAGCTCACTAACTATAATGGCTGAATTTCTCTGGTTTTGTACAAGTGACACCTGAGCCTAACTGTAAAGTATCTGTAACCTTTGGAATTTTTCAGTGAATTTCTAAGTTTTTTAAATTTCTTTTCCTAATTATAACGTCCCTGCAACCTTTGTATTTTTCAGTGAATTTCCAAGTTTAAAAAAAATGCTAATTCCTAACTATAACGTCCCTGTAACCTTGTTTTTTTCAGTGAATATATATATATATGTGTGTGTGTGACCAAGGCAGCAATGCCGAAATGCGTTACAGCGATAGAATAAAAACACATAAAATTCTAAAGGAGTCGTTTCCCAGTGTTGGCGTCTGATCTCTATTTCAGGAATATATATATATATATATATATATATATTATCTACTGGCGGTCGCCAGTAGATAGTTATAGTTAAAACCTATTATCCATAGGAAATCCGCGACATTCTATTTGAAATAACGTTGGCGCCGGTTGACGAATCTTCGCGAAAGTTTCCAACTTGTTGGGGCGCTCCGGTCCGCTCCTATCCTGAAAGTCTCGGGGTGATACTTCAAGCGGGGGCCGAGAAAAGGGGGGTCCCAAAACGCGTTTTCCCCATTCATTTTTCCATAGGAACTTTTAGTCGCAGCTACAGCCCGAACTGCTGAACGGAATTACACCAAATTTGGCAAAGAGGTAGCCCTTGGTTCAGTGTCGTGCCTTTTGCTTAAATGGTGTAAATCCGTTCAGTAGTTCCTGAGAAAATCAAAAGTAAAGTCACATATATATCTGGGCGGAGCCTAACCACACATGTCATCGTGAGATCTGATTGGCTGTCAGCACTTCATCCTGGAATTGCTGGCAGCCATCTTGGGACCAATATAAATGATAGTACCTCATTGAAATGCATTGTAGTGAATAGAAGATTTTGAGGGTCACCAAAAGGAGAACTATAAAGGGTGATAACAGGCTTTAGTTACATTAGAATTTATTTGTTGATGGTACCATACTAATTTTAGGAATTGTGGTGTATTCTAAGGTGATTTTACCATGTGAAAAACCTTCTGCTGGGATATCATGAATCATGTTTGAGAGAACACTATTTTCTCATGCTTGTCCCATGGAGGTTTGGAAGGTGCTCCAGAAGCTAAAATGAGAGCATATTTTCTGTAAATTCACATTATCTTTCTCACTCATGTGAGAATGAAGTCTGACATTCTCAGTAAAACATGTACATCCAACAAGGGCAGAGACTGTCAGTTGATTCCTTTGTGTTCTACTGCAGCTTCCCAGAGTGTTCTAAAGAACAACTAGAGTGCTAACAGCCTTACTTATGACAAAAGTATGGCACACCTGAAGCCATCTTGATTGGAATAAACTGGTAACACTTAAACAATTTAATTTAAAAAGGAACAAAATGATGGGGTTCATTTTGTCATAGCAATTATGGTTAGTGCTGTAGAAAGAAAAATTAGGACATGTTTCAAGTGTGATCTCAAATATCTTCCTGTTATATTTCAACAGGAGCAGCCTGCCAGTTGATGCCTTTGTGTTCTACTGCAGCTTCCCAGAGTGTTCTAAAAAACAACTAGAGTGCTAACAGCCTTACTTATGACAAAAGTATGGCACACCTGAAGCCATCTTGATTGGAATAAACTGGTAACACTTAAAACATTTAATTTAAAAAGGAACAAAATGATGGGGTTCATTTTGTCATAGAAATTATGGTTAGTGCTGTAGAAAGAAAAATTAGGACATATTTCAAGTGTGATCTCAAATATCTTCCTGTTATATTTCAACAGGAGCAGCCTGCCAGTTGATGCCTTTGTGTTCTACTGCAGCTTCCCAGAGTGTTCTAAAGAACAACTAGAGCGCTAACAGCCTTACTTATGACAAAAGTATGGCACACCTGAAGCCATCTTGATTGGAATAAACCGGTAACACTTAAAACATTTAATTTAAAAAGGAACAAAATGAGGGGTTCTTTTTGAAATAGAAATTATGGTTAGTGCTGCAGAAAGAAAAATTAGGGCATGTTTTAAGTGAGATCTCAAATCCTCTTCTATTTCATTAGAAAATTCTGACATGCAGACTGAAACAATCACTTTCAATACCAGCAGCAGACTACCAGTTAACTCCCTGGTGAGCAGTAGCTTTACTCCAGTGATCTAATGAGCAACTAGAGTGCTAACATTCTGAATTTATGGCAGATGTGAGACACATCTGAATGCCTTCTTGATGGAATCAAAGTAAAAAACTGAAAGCATTTCCTACTGAGGAGACTGCAGTAAATGAAGAAATTAGGAAACTTCATAACAAAGAAGTCTTCCAAGATGGCCACCAGTGAAAAAAGAGCCCAAATGTAGCACAAATATTACCCAGATGTAGCCCACATATAGCCCAATGACAAAAGTGTGCAAAACACTTTTTATTTTTAGTTTTTTTGCAGTTTTATGTAGTGCAGACTGGTCAGGTATTGGAGCATTGCATCTTAAAACATGACCCCCTACACTACAAAAACACCACTGCACTACCTTAAACCCTAAAACACTACCCCCAGCACGACCCCCTACACTACACAAGCACCACTGCACTATCCTAAACCCTAAAACACTACCCCCAGCATGACCCCCTACACTACCCAAACACCACTGCACTAACCTAAAACCTAAAACACTACCACCAGCACGACCCCCTACACTACCCAAACACCACTGCACTACCCTAAAACATGACCCCCTACACTACACAAACACCACTGCACTACCCTAAACCCTAAAACACTACCCCCAGCACGACCCCCTAAACTACACAAGCACCACTGGCACTATCCTAAACCCTAAAACACTACCCCCAGCACGACCCCCTACACTACACAAACACCACTGCACTACCCTAAACCCTAAAACACTACCCCCAGCACGACCCCCTACACTACCCAAACACCACTGCACTACCCTAAAACATGACCCCTACACTACACAAACACCACTGCACTACCCTAAACCCTAAAACACTACCCCCAGCACGACCCCCTACACTACACAAGCACCACTGCACTACCCTAAACCCTAAAACACTACCCCCAGCACGACCCCCTACACTGCCCGAACACCACTGCACTGCCCTAAACCCTGAAACACCAGCCCCTGCATGACCCCCTACACTGCCCGAACACCACTGCACTGCCCTAAACCCTGAAACACCAACCCTAGCACGACCCCCTACACTGCCCGAACACCACTGCACTGCCCTAAACCCTGAAACACCACCCCCTTCACGACCCCCTACACTGCCCGAACACCACTGCACTGCCCTAAACCCTGAAACACCACCCCCAGCATGACCCCCTACACTGCCCGAACACCACTGCACTGCCCTAAACCCTGAAACACTACCCCCAGCAAGACCCCCTACACTGCCCGAACACCACTGCACTGCCCTAAACCCTGAAACATCACCCCCAGCAAGACCCCCTACACTGCCCGAACACCACTGACCTAAACCCTGAAACACCACCCCCAGCACGACCCCCTACACTGCCCGAACACCACTGCACTGCCCTAAACCCTGAAACACTACCCCCAGCATGACCCCCTACACTGCCCGAACACCACTGCTCTGCCGAAAACCCTGAAACACCAGCCCCAGCACGACCCCCTACACTGCCCGAACACCACTGCACTGCCCTAAACCTTGAAACACCAGCCCCTGCACGACCCCCTACACTGCCCGAACACCACTGCACTACCCTAAACCCTGAAACATCACCCCCAGCACGACCCCCTACACTGCCCGAGCACCACTGCACTGCCCTAAACCCTGAAACACCAGCCCCAGCACGACCCCCTACACTGCCTGAGCACCACTGCACCTGCCCTAAACCCTGAAACACCAGCCCCAGCACGACCGCCTACACTGCCCGAACACCACTGCACTGCCCTAAACCCTGAAACACCAGCCCCAGCACGACCCCCTACACTGCACGAACACCACTGCACTGCCCTAAACCGTGAAACACCAGCCTCAGCAGGACCCCCTACACTGCCTGAACACCACTGCACTGCCCTGAACCCTGAAACACCAGCCCCAGCACAACACCACCCCGTGCATGACCCCCTACACTCCCGAACACCACTGCACTGCCCTAAACCCTGAAACACCACCCCCAGCGCGACCCCCTACACTGCCCGAACACCACTGCACTGCCCTAAACCCTGAAACACCACCCCCTGCACAACCCCCTACACTGCTTGAACACTACTGCACTGCCCTAAACCCAGAAACACCATCCCCAGCACGACCCCCTATACTGCACGAACACCACTGCACTGCCCTAAACCCTGAAACACTATCCCCAGCAAGACCCCCTACACTGCCCGAACACCACTGCACTGCCCTAAACCCTGAAACATCACCCCCAGCAAGACCCCCTACACTGCCCGAACACCACTGCCCTAAACCCTGAAACACCACCCCCAGCAAGACCCCCTACACTGCCCAAACACCACTGCACTGCCCTAAACCCTGAAACACCAGCCCCAGCATGACCCCCTACACTGCCCGAACACCACTGCACTGCCCTAAACCCTGAAACACCACCCCTGCATGACCCCCTACACTGCCCGAACACCACTGTACTGCCCTAAACCCTGAAACCCCACCCCCAGCATAACCCCCTACACTGCCAGAACACCACTGCACTGCCCTAAACCCTGAAACACCACCCCCTGCACGACCCCTACACTGCCCGAACACTACTGCACTGCCCTAAACCCTGAAACACCACCCCCAGCACGACCCCCTACACTGCACGAACACCACTGCACCGCCCTAAACCCTGAAACACTACCCCCAGCAAGACCCCCTACACTGCCCGAACACCACTGCACTGCCCTAAACCCTGAAACATCACCCCCAGCAAGACCCCCTACACTGCCCGAACACCACTGCCCTAAACCCTGAAACACCACCCCCAGCAAGACCCCCTACACTGCCCGAACACCACTGCACTGCCCTAAACCCTGAAACACCACCCCCAGCAAGACCCCTACACTGCCCGAACACCACTGCACTGCCCTAAACCCTGAAACACCACCCCCAGCATGACCCCCTACACTTCCCGAACACCACTGCTCTGCCCAAAACCCTGAAACACCAGCCCCAGCACGACCCCCTACACTGCCCGAACACCACTGCACTGCCCTAAACCCTGAAACACCAGCCCCAGCACGACCCCCTACACTGCCCGAACACCACTGCCCTAAACCCTGAAACACCACCCCCAGCACGACCCCCTACACTTCCCAAACACCACTGCACTGCCCTAAACCCTGAAACACCAGCCCCAGCACAACCCCGTACACTGCCCGCACACCACTGCACTGCCCTAAACCCTGAAACACCAGCCCCAGCACAACCCCGTACACTGCCCGAACACCACTGCACTGCCCTAAACCCTGAAACACCAGCCCCAGCACGACCACCTGCACTGCCCGAAAACTACTGCACTGCCCTAAACCCTGAAACACCACCCCCAGCAAGACTACCTACACTGGCCGAACACCACTGCACTGCCCTAAACCCTGAAACACCACCCCCTGCATGACCCCCTACACTGCCCAAACACTACTGCACTGCCCTAAACCCTGAAACACCACCCCTCAGCACGACACCCTACACTGCCCGAACACCACTGCACTGCCCTAAACCCTGAAACACCACCCCAGCACGACCCCCTACACTGCCCAAACACCACTGCACTAAACCCTGAAACACCACCCCCTGCACGACCCCCTACACTGCCGGAACACCACTGCACTGCCCTAAACCCTGAAACACCACCCCCAGCACGACCCCCTACACTGCCCTAACACCACTGCACTGCCCTAAACCCTGAAACATCACCCCCAGCACAACCCCCTACACTGCCTGAGCACCATTGCTCTGCCCTAAACCCTGAAACACTAGCCCCAGCACGACCCACTACACTGCCCGAACACCACTGCACTGCCCTAAACCCTGAAACACCACCCCCAGCACGACCCCCTACACTGCCCGAACACCACTGCACTGCCCTAAACCCTGAAACACCAGCCCCAGCAAGACCCCCTACACTGCCCGAACACCACTGCATTGCCCTAGACTCTGAAACACCAGCCCCAGCAAGACCCCCTACACTGCCCGAACACCACTGCATTGCCCTAGACTCTGAAACACCAGCCCCAGCAAGACCCCCTACACTGCCCGAACACCACTGCACTGCCCTAAACCCTGAAACACCAGCCCCAGCATGACCCCCTACACTGCCCGAACACCACTGCACTGCCCTAAACCCTGAAACACCAGCCCCAGCACGAACCCCTACACTGCCCGAACTCCACTGCACTGCCCTAAACCCTGAAACACCAGCCCCAGCACGACCCCCTACACTGCCCGAACACCACTGCACTGCCCTAAACTCTGAAACACCAGCCCCAGCACCACCCCCTACAATGCCCGAACACCACTGTACTGCCCTAAACCCTGAAACACCACCCCCTGCACCGCCCCCTACACTGCCCGAACACCACTGCACTGCCCTAAACCCTGAAACACCACCCCCTGCACGACCCCCTACACTGCCCAAACACCACTGCACTGCCCTAAACCCTGAAACACCACCCCCTACACTGCCCAAACACCACTGCACTGCCCTAAACCCTGAAACACCACCCCTGCACGCCCCCTACACTGCCCGAACACCACTGCACTGCCTAAACCCTGAAACACCACCCCCAGCATGACCCCCTACACTGCTCAGAACACCACTGCACTGCCCCAATCCCTGAAACACCACCCCCAGCACGACCCCCTACACTGCCCGAACACCACTGCACTGCCTAAACCCTGAAACACCACCCCCAGCAAGACCCCTACACTGCCCGAACACCACTGCACCGCCCTAAACCCTGAAACACCACCCCCAGCAAGACCCCCTACACTGCCCGAACACCACTGCACTGCCCTAAACCCTGAAACACCACCCCCAGCAAGACCCCTACACTGCCCGAACACCACTGCCCTAAACCCTGAAACACCACCCCCAGCAAGACCCCCTACACTGCCCGAACATCACTGCACTGCCCTAAACCCTGAAACACCACCCCCAGCACGACCCCCTACACTTCCCAAACACCACTGCACTGCCCTAAACACTGAAACACCAGCCCCAGCACGACCCCCTACACTGCCCGAACACCACTGCACTGCCCTAAACCCTCAAACACCAGCCCCAGCACGACCCCCTACACTGCCCGAACACCACTACCCTAAACCCTGAAACACCACCCCCAGCACGACCCCCTACACTTCCCAAACACCACTGCACTGCCCTAAACACTGAAACACCAGCCCCAGCACAACCCCGTACACTGCCCGCACACCACTGCACTGCCCTAAACCCTGAAACACCAGCCCCAGCACAACCCCGTACACTGCCCGAACACCACTGCACTGCCCTAAACCCTGAAACACCAGCCCCAGCACGACCACCTGCACTGCCCGAAAACTACTGCACTGCCCTAAACCCTGAAACACCACCCCCAGCAAGACTACCTACACTGGCCGAACACCACTGCACTGCCCTAAACCCTGAAACACCACCCCCTGCATGACCCCCTACACTGCCCAAACACTACTGCACTGCCCTAAACCCTGAAACACCACCCCTCAGCACGACACCCTACACTGCCCGAACACCACTGCACTGCCCTAAACCCTGAAACACCACCCCAGCACGACCCCCTACACTGCCCAAACACCACTGCACTAAACCCTGAAACACCACCCCTGCACGACCCCCTACACTGCCGGAACACCACTGCACTGCCCTAAACCCTGAAACACCACCCCCAGCACGACCCCCTACACTGCCCTAACACCACTGCACTGCCCTAAACCCTGAAACATCACCCCCAGCACAACCCCCTACACTGCCTGAGCACCATTGCTCTGCCCTAAACCCTGAAACACTAGCCCCAGCACGACCCACTACACTGCCCGAACACCACTGCACTGCCCTAAACCCTGAAACACCACCCCCAGCACGACCCCCTACACTGCCCGAACACCACTGCACTGCCCTAAACCCTGAAACACCAGCCCCAGCAAGACCCCCTACACTGCCCGAACACCACTGCATTGCCCTAGACTATGAAACACCAGCCCCAGCAAGACCCCCTACACTGCCCGAACACCACTGCATTGCCCTAGACTCTGAAACACCAGCCCCAGCAAGACCCCCTACACTGCCCGAACACCACTGCACTGCCCTAAACCCTGAAACACCAGCCCCAGCATGACCCCCTACACTGCCCGAACACCACTGCACTGCCCTAAACCCTGAAACACCAGCCCCAGCACGAACCCCTACACTGCCCGAACTCCACTGCACTGCCCTAAACCCTGAAACACCAGCCCCAGCACGACCCCCTACACTGCCCGAACACCACTGCACTGCCCTAAACTCTGAAACACCAGCCCCAGCACCACCCCCTACAATGCCCGAACACCACTGTACTGCCCTAAACCGTGAAACACCACCCCTGCACCGCCCCCTACACTGCCCGAACACCACTGCACTGCCCTAAACCCTGAAACACCACCCCTGCACGACCCCCTACACTGCCCGAACACCACTGCACTGCCCTAAACCCTGAAACACCACCCCCTACACTGCCCAAACACCACTGCACTGCCCTAAACCCTGAAACACCACCCCCTGCACCGCCCCCTACACTGCCCGAACACCACTGCACTGCCCTAAACCCTGAAACACCACCCCCAGCATGACCCCCTTTACTGCTCGAACACCACTGCACTGCCCCAATTCCTGAAACACCACCCCCAGCATGACCCCCTACACTGCCCGAACACCACTGCCCTAAACCCTGAAACACCACCCCTGCATGACCCCCTACACTGCCCGAACACCACTGCACTGCCCTAAACCCTGAAACACCACCCCCTGCACGACCCCCTACACTGCCCGAACACCACTGCACTGCCCTAAACCCTGAAACACCACCCCCAGCACGACCCCCTACACTGCCCGAACACCACTGCACTGCCCTAAACCCTAAAACACCACCCCCAGCACGACCCCCTACACTGCCCGAACACCACTGCACTGCCCTAAACTCTAGAACACTACCCCCAGCATGACCCCCTGCACTACCTGAACACCACTGCACTACCCTAAACCCTAAAATACTCCCCCAGCACGACCCCCTACACTACCCGAACACGACTGCACTGCCCTAAACCCTAAAACACTCCCCCAGCATGACCCCCTACACTACCCGAACACCACTGCACTGCCCTAAACCCTAAAACACTCCCCCAGCACGACCCCCTACACTACCTAAACACCACTGCACTGCCCTAAACCCTAAAACACTACCCCCGCATGACCCCCTACACTACCCAAATACCAATGCACTACCCTAATCCCTAAAACACTACCCCCCGCACAACCCCCTACACTACGCAAAGACCACTGCACTACCCTAAACTCTAAAACAATACCCCCGCACTACTCCCTACACTACCCAAAGACCACTGCACTACCCTAAACCCTAAAACACGACCTCCTACACTACACAAACACCACTGCACTACCCTAAACCCTAAAATACTACCCCCAGCACGAACCCCTACACTACCCAAACACCACTGCACTACCCTAAACCATAAAACACTACCCCCAGCAGTACCCCCTACGCTACCCAAACACCACTGCACTACCCTAAACCCTAAAACACTACCCCCAGCAGTATCCCCTACACTACCCAAACACCACTGCACTACCCTAAACCCTAAAACACTAAAACACTAACCCCAGCACGACCCCCTACACTACCCAAACACCACTGTACTACCCTAAACCTAAAACACTCCCCCAGCATGACTCCCTACACTACCCAAACACCACTGCACTACCCTAAACCCTAAATCTACCCCCAGCATGACCCCTACACTACACAAACACCACTGCACTACCCTAAACCCTAAAACACTACCCCCAGCACGACCCTCTTCACTACCTAAACACAACTGCACAATTTGTTACAGGCGTTGCAACGCAGGCCTGTGGTGCTTACTGGAAGTACCTGGTGGGCTAGTTGGGCCCCAGGGACTCTCAGGATTCAAGGTGACCTAATCCCCCAACTTAAAACGCGCCACGGGGCGCGTTTGCACAGTGGTGAAGGGAGGGGAGGGGCCTCAGGTGACATGTGCGCAAACACGACCTGTGGTGCGTTTTAAGTTGGGGAGTTAATTCCTTTGAATCCTGGGGCCAACTAGCCCACCAGGTACCTTCAGTAAGCACAACAGAGTTGCGTTGCAGAGAGGTGAAAAAGGTGCGTGGCCTCGGAACGCCTCTCTGCAACTCAGCTCTGTGGTCCTAACTGTAGGTACCTGGGGGCTAGTTGGGCCCCAGGGACCCTCAGGATTCAAGGGAACTTAATCCCGCAACTTAAAACGCGCCACGGGGCGCGTTTGCACACATGTCACCTCAGGCCCCCCTCCCTTCACCACTGTGCAAACCCGCACTGGCTCTGGTTAGTCAGAGTCAGTTACCACCAGTACCCGTCTGAAAAAGTTGTGGGCACAGGATGATTTTGCAACAAGGCCTCTTTCTGCTCCTCTGTTGGTTCTTTCTGCACATCTTTTGCTTCTTTCTGTGCGTTTTTTCTTCTTTCTTCACATGTCCTACCTCTGTTGGCATAGTTAGAAACTAGCATTTAAAAAACCTTTGAAATTCACTTAAAAAATCATAGGTTTCAGGCACGTTATAGTTAGAAATTAGCATTTAAAAAACCTCTGAAATTCACTGAAAAAACCATAGGTTTCAGGCACGTTATAGTTAGAAATTAGCATTTAAAAAACCTTTGAAATTCACTGAAAAAACCATAGGTTTCAGACACGTTATAGTTATAAATTAGCATTTAAAAAACCTTTGAAATTCACTGAAAAAACAATAGGTTTTAGGGACAGTTATAGTTAGTTGGACATTGCACTCGTACAAAACCCGTGAAATTCCCCTGTTATAGTTAGTTCAGCTAACTATAACTCGCGCCCCGCAATGCACTGCTGATGACGTCACATATTACATCACTCATGACATGGTCAGTGACATCACTGATGACATCACTGATGACATCATTCATGTGATAATTTCATGCATCTTCTCACACCCTAATATAACTTTTGATACACCCACTCTAAATTACAGACTGCCATTCTCAAAACCATAGACACTCCAACACCAAAAACTACATACCCACTCACTGATTCTTAGGTCTACACACACATCCACTCACTCACCTGTACAGTCACTCATACTTACAGTCACTCAGTACAGGACTATCATATGCACTCATACACCTATATAAACACTCACACACCGCCACTCATCCATAGAGGTACTCACACACCTAGTCAGTCATGCAAAAAATTAATCACACACCCATTTACTCACCTATACAGTTATACACACACCAGCTCACTTACTCATACAAATACTAGCACATTCTTACGCTCTTATACAATAACTGATACAAGCACACACGCATCCATACAGCCACTCTCACAATAACACACTCTCACTTATAGCTATTTAAATACTCTAACACACATATATACTGCCTTTTACATATGTAGTTACTCGCACATGTACCACTGAGATATACATTCACTCACTAACACACCCATACACACACTCACCCACCCAAGCAGTCCATCACAGATGCACTCTTGAAATCATGCACCCAGTGAATCACCCACTCACACATCTATGTATAGAGTCAAACACACCCCACCCACACAAACACTCAGGCAGCCATACAGATACTCAGAGAACCAATCAATAACCCATATAGACACTCATGTAGCTATTCGCAAATCTATGCATCCACTTACACACCAACAAACAGACGGATACAGACATTCACACAGTTTAGTCACTAACCCATGCATTCAGTAAGATACGTTTAATCACTCACTTGTAGAGTCAGTCACTCACGTACTAAATCATCCATTCAGACACTTATACACCCACTCATTCTTCAATACGCCTTTCCCTATATATATTAAACATATTTAAACTTTACAGAAACACACAGTCACTGGATGATGTCATCAGTGATGTCATCAGTGATGTCATCAGTGATGTCACTGACCATGTCATGAGTGATGTAATATGTGACGTCATCAGCAGTGCATTGCGGGGGCGCGAGTTATAGTTAGCTGAACTAACTATAACAGGGGAATTTCACGGGTTTTGTACGAGTGCAATGTCCAACTAACTATAACTGTCCCTAAAACCTATTGTTTTTTCAGTGAATATATATATATATATATCCATAGACGAGTCGCTCCTTCCGTCTCCCCTCGCCCAAGGCAGGCAGATCGCTGTTGCCGGCGGAGCACGCCGGCTTCACCAATTAATCCTATACTTTCAGAAGAACGCGATCACAAGAAGGATATTCCACCACCAGTTGGTTTATTCTCAGTAACGCGTTTCGCCTGACACAGCAGGCTTGCTCACACACTGAGTTATGGGACAGGCGCACATTCATATCGTAATTAACCCTGGGCAAAGCACTACGCTACGTTCGCGTAGTTTGCGAAGTTTCCGCTACTTCGCACAACGCGAATTGCACGTAGCACAGTGCAAACACGCGTAGCGTAGCGTAGTGCAGCGGTCATTTTTTGCTTGCTCGCGGTCCTCAACGTCAAGTTGGCGACCGCGAGCAAGCAAAATGACATCCCGGCGAGATTCTCAACGCGGGGAGGTCAGGTTTCTCATTGCGAGTGGTCGCGTATGCTCGCGACCGCTCGCGATGAGAAGCTACCAGTCCGCGTTGAGAAAGCTGCCGCTCGAGTAAAAATCTACTCGAGCGGCAGTAAAAGACAGCTCGCACTGTGCAAGATGCCGTTTTCAATGATTGCACAGTGCGGACAAGCATCCGGCACTGTGCAATCATTGCGAACAGTGCACTACGCAGTTCGCGTACTGCTACGCGTAGTTCGCGTAGTGCGAACTGCACTTTGCGTAGCTTCGCGTAGCGCTACTTCGCGAACTACGCCCAGGCTTAATCGTAATCGATAAACATGGAAAACAGACTTGTGCAGGGAGGTAACTGTGTGTTAATTACAGCGGCCATATTTGAGTGTGTTACTCAATGGTAATAGTGCCTACTCCAATACTTAAAGTGTGGAAATAATAGTAATAAAGTATTCAAGACTCATTATACTTTCGACATAGTGCCATATACACGTTCTATTATCTTCCATTTTTTTCGATATGATCATAGATGTATATCTCCCCACAGGCTCAGTATAAATATGCTAGTGACATAGTGTCCTTACTACATTGCTCATTGTTAGGGTTACACTTGTAATTCTAGATATTGTGTCATTAATACAGTAGGATTCGAAAATATCTCCCAGGTCTTAATTGTCGTTCTCTCATACTCCTTCTGGGCCCTGTCTCAATTAATCAGCCAA
The DNA here is from genome assembly GCA_963921515.1 of Calotriton arnoldi. Taxonomy (NCBI): domain Eukaryota; kingdom Metazoa; phylum Chordata; class Amphibia; order Caudata; family Salamandridae; genus Calotriton; species Calotriton arnoldi. The sequence goes on from CAWUFW010017279.1 coordinate 117,005, forward strand.
ACCCACATCAAAAAAGGAAAAAGGAAAAACTATAGTGTAAATATATACACATGTTAATCTCTACAAATTCATAAATTCAAAGGTACAGTAAAGAACACAATAAGTATTATTAGGAACAAAAGGTTCTCTTATCTGTATACAGTGACGTGCTCATCCTGCATCACTCTATTACGTGATGATGAAGAAAAGGGTAGGGGAAAGAAGAACCTCTACTGCAGAAGACCCCTTCCTTTCCTCCTGTGAAATTAAAAAAACAAGAAAAACCATACGTGACTATTATGGTTATAATAAAATCTTGTGCTATTCATACAAAAATATTGAACACCAAATTTTTTCGTACACTTCCACAAAAGTCTGTCAATGACTCAACCTATATTGTATACAAGTTCTATGGTTCAGTAAGTTGTATTTCCTACTACTCCCTGAGATGTACATATAATTCTTCATCTTGATTGTGACCTGCCGGAAACAAGGTTTGTAAGTTAATATTCTGCCATGATTCTCGCTGTCTAAGCTGGAGTTCCCTATTGCCCCCTCTTTTGTTGTATTCAATTTGCTCTATCGCAAAATACGTTAGGAGAGAGCTATTGGAGAGGTGGTACTCTGCAAAATGTCTCGCTACGGGGTAGTGAGGGTCTTTATAGTTTATTGCCCTCATATGTTCCATTACTCTCTTTTTGGCTGCCAGGGTGGTGCTACCTACATACCTTAATTTACAGGGGCATTCTAGGATGTAAATGACATAATTAGATCCACATGAAAGAAATTGATTTATGGTTTTCTCTGATGTTGGTGTTAGATATTTCTTCCGCATCTGGCTATTGCGGCATGCTCTACAATGTCCGCAAGGGAAAAATCCCTGGAGATTGAGATGTGTGTTCACATGTCTATTTGTTATATCTCCCTTCATGAGGATATCTTTCAGGTTTTTTCCTTTCCTGTATGTTATGTGTGGGCGTTTAGGTAAATCTTTAGCCAAAGATGGTTCACTGGATAGAATATTCCAATTGTGATTAAGAATTTTAGCAATCTGATTGGATTCCGAATTAAATGTCAGTATAACCCTAGGTTGGTTCTCATCTTCCACCTTGGTTTTTTCTTGTAGTGTGTCTTCTCTAGGGATTTTATTAACCCTATCCTTGGCTCTTTCTAGTACCCACTTAGGATATCCTCTTTCTTTGAATCTTTGTATCATTACATCCTGTTCTGCTAGGAAATTTTCCAGTGTGCTACAGTTTCTCCTTGCCCTTAGTAGTTCTCCAAAAGGTATGCTCCATTTCAGTGTTTCCGGGTGGCTACTTAGGGCATGGAGAAGACTGTTTCCAGCAGTTTCCTTTCTGTGTAGTTTAGTGCAAATCTTATTCTGTTTTAATCTCTACCACTACGTCAAGGAATTCGATAGATACCTTGCTGATTGTGTATGTGAGAGTCAGATTAAAATTATTCTCATTGAGTTTGTCAATACATTTTCTTGCTGTTTCTTCACTGCCCTTCCAAATGATGAAAAGATCATCTATATATCTCAACCATTTTATGATCTTTCCTTCTGTTTCAGTGTTTTGCTGATCCTTAAGTACTTCCTCCTCCCACACCCCAAGAAAGAGATTCGCGAAACTTGGGGCGAAACAAGTCCCCATAGCAGTTCCGAGGACTTGTCTGAACAATTTGCCATTAAATAGAAAAATATTGTTAGAAAGACAAAACTTTATCATTTCTAGCAGCATTGTTGCATGTTCCATGTAGCATATTTTTCTTTTTTTGAGGTAGTGATAGCAGCATTGTATACCTAGGTTATGATCAATAATGGAGTACAGAGAATTGGCATCCATGGTTATGAGTTGGAAGTCATTTTCCCAGGTCAGATCTTTTATTTTGTCCAGGAAGTCTTTGGTGTCCTTATTATATGATGGGAGAGTCACCACATAGTCTCGAAGGAAATGGTCCACATATTTGGAAACATGCTCTGATACACATCCAATAGATGACACTATAGGTCTCCCCGGTGGCGTTGTTGCATTTTTGTGGATCTTAGGCAGGAGGTAAAAGCTCGGTAGTTTTGGATAATCATTTTTTAAATAGCAATATTCTTCCCATCGTAGTATTCCTTGTTCTTTCCAGGTTGTCAGCATATCCCATAGTTTGATGATGCTATCATTATACTCCTCCATCTTGGTTTCAACATAGAAATTAGGATCAAGAAGCTGTTTGTGTGCTTCCTCTATGTATAGGTTTTTATCCCATAAAACAATGTTTCCGCCTTTGTCTGCAGGGCGGATTACCAGTGTCTCATCTTCTGCCAAGGAGGTAATGGTTTCCCATTATTTTTTGGTGAAATTGCTCGTTGATATTTCATCTCTCTTTATTCTTTTTTTCTGGCGGAAGCGCATTAGGTCTTTGGTAACGGTCTCGTGGAAGGCGTCTATATTATCATGGGGTAAATTAGGAAAGAAGATGGATTTGGGTTTGAAATTGGTCTTTGCTGGTCGGTTCGTAATCATTTCTTGTGTCTCAGTAAGTATTTCAAGTTCAGGGTCATCGTAGAGCTCTTCCAAAGTCCTGAGAGTATTGTAATCCTCTATGTTGAGAAATGTAGTTTCACTATTGTCAGGCATCTCCTCTCTCCTCGCTGTTTCTGGATTCAGTTGTTCTGTGCATTTGTTGTTGTGCCATTTTTTTAGTTTGAGTTTCCGTACGAATTTGTACAAATCTATCCGAGTTTCCGGATAATTGAACTTGTTGGTAGGGCAAAATGATAGGCCTAAGCAAATGTTTTTTTTCTCCTGCATGTTTAGTGGTCTATGCGATAAGTTGATGATTGTCTTTTCCACCATTTCGTCCTCCATTATTTTTGCTTTTTAGGACCAGTTTTTGCTCCCATTGATCCTCTTCCACGTCCCCTTCCTGAGCCTCTGTCTGACTCGCTGTCGTCTTCGCCAGTTTCTTCCTGGTTTTTTCCTCTTCCTCTTCTCTGTTGACCTCGACCTCTTCCTCTCGGTTTCTGAGGTTGCACTGTTCTTGGAATTTGCCTCCCTGTTCTCATGAGGCGATATTCCTCTAAAAAATTCCCTTGTGGTCTTCCTCCTGTATTGCCTTCTGTTGTAGTGCTTGATGTTGTTGGTTGTTCGCCTTCTGTATCACTGCTGGTTATAGACTCAGTTGCGCTTATTATCCCGGATACTTCCTCTATGGTTTTTCCCTGAGCCAGTTTTTCATAAAGGTGGTCATATTTATGACTGTACGTCAGGATTCGTCCACTTTCATAATCGCAGCAGTCGCGATGTAATTTCCGCTGTTTGCGCGCTTTTATATCGTCTTCATATCGCTTTAGTCTCCCTTTTAGATCTATTTTAAATTTATTGATTGCTTCTTGTTCTTTGTGTTTACTCAGGTCTTCCTCTAGGGCTTTTAATTCTCATATCAGGACATCTCTATCTTCCCATGCATATTTAATGAGGATTAAGAGCATCTGCTTTGAACTCTGTGCTGAGTTATCTGCCCACTCTTGGAGCATTTTAGGATTATTTGATTCACATGATGGTGTTGTATAAATGCGAAGACCACGTGGCACCATTTCTTTCTCTACATAGTCCTCTAGGGAGGTAGCCTCCCACCATTTGGAAGTTTCGGATTTTTTGAGTTTCTCTAGTCTTTTCAGTTTGTCTTGTAATGTAGTATCTTTCGTAGTGATTTCCTTTATTACTCATTTGAGTTTTATTTGGTGCTCTCAAGAAAAGGCTTTGGGCAGCCGCCCGTCTTTCTGTATCTTCATCCATTGTATCAGGGTTCCAGATGATTTCAGTGTACATATGTGGAAGTGTACATAGAGTCAGTGCTCAATACTAGGAAAGAAATGTGTGTTTGGCTGAGATAGAGGTGGTCAGTGAAATACAGTCCTTCTTAATCTCTTGCAAATGCGGAGATTCCTGCTGCAGTTAACAAAGTAAGCACCTAGCATGCCTATATGTAGATCAGAGGCACGATCTTATTCGTCTAGCCATAGTGGTGTGGGCAGACTGAGAAGGTTACGAATGTAGTAACAAAGTATGCTTATTTTCAAGCGTAATATACAATAATGCGGCCAAATGGTTCTTGGAATTATTAGTAGACTACCGAGGGTGCCCGTGTCCCAACCGGAGCGGCTCAAAACTTGCCGCAGTACGAGTCGAGGCGGAGAGAATGACACGCGTCCTCCGACTCGTCTCTTTCCCTCCCACCCCGATCCCCCGCAGATTGTCCCGAGCACTTACCTCCGGGGTGCACCCTCGTTGTGTCCAATGGTCCTACGAGTCCTTCGCTTGTATCCGCTTGTTTCCAATACTTCTGTATTCGAACCTTCAGATTCCTTCTCCACTGCAAAAGCAACTTACACCGTGCTTGTATAACTGCCGGCCACGAGAGACTCCATAAATAACCACAGACGAGTCACGCCTTCCATCTCCCCTCGCCCAAGGCAGGCAGATCGCTGTTGCCGGCGGAGCACGCCGGCTTCACCAATTAATCCTATACTTTCAGAAATAAGGCGATCACAAGAAGGATATTCCACCACCAGTTGGTTTATTCTCAGTAACGCGTTTCGCCTGACACAGCAGGCTTGCTCACACACTGAGTTATGGGACAGGCGCACATTCATATCGTAATCGATAAACATGGAAAACAGACTTGTGCAGGGAGGTAACTGTGTGTTAATTACAGCGGCCATACTTGAGTGTGTTACTCAATGGTAATAGTGCCTACTCCAATACTTAAAGTGTGGAAATAATAGTAATAAAGTATTCAAGACTCATTATGATGACCCTGAACTTGAAATACTTACTGAGACACAAGAAATGATTACGAACCAACCAGCAAAGACCAATTTCAAACCCAAATCCATCTTCTTTCCTAATTTACCCCAGTATAATATAGACGCCTTCCACGAGACCGTTACCAAAGACCTAATGCGCTTCCGCCAGAAAAAAAGAATAAAGAGAGATGAAATATCAACGAGCAATTTCACCAAAAAGAATGGGAAACCATTACCTCCTTGGCAGAAGATGAGACACTGGTAATCTGCCCTGCAGACAAAGGCGGAAACATTGTTTTATGGGATAAAAAGCTATACATAGAGGAAGCACACAAACAGCTTCTTGATCCTAATTTCTATGTTGAAACCAAGATGGAGGAGTATAATGAAAGCATCATCAAAATATGGGATATGCTGACAACCTGGAAAGAACAAGTAATACTACGATGGGAAGAATATTGCTATTTAAAAAATGATTATCCAAAACTACCGAGCTTTTACCTCCTGCCTAAGATCCACAAAAACGCAACAACGCCACCGGGGAGACCTATAGTGTCATCTATAGGATGTGTATCAGAGCATGTTTCCAAATATGTGGACCATTTCCTTCGAGACTATGTGGTGACTCTCCCATCATATACTAAGGACACCAAAGACTTCCTGGACAAAATAAAAGATCTGACCTGGGAAAATGACTTCCAACTCATAACCATGGATGCCAATTCCCTGTACTCCATTATTGATCATAACCTAGGTATACAATGCTGCTATCACTACCTCAAAAAAAGAAAAATATGCTACATGGAACATACAACAATGCTGCTAGAAATGATAAAGTTTTGTCTTTCTAACAATATTTTTCTATTTAATGGCAGATTGTTCAGACAAGTCCTCGGAACTGCTATGGGGACTTGTTTCGCCCTAAGTTTCGCGAATCTCTTTCTTGGGGTGTGGGAGGAGGAAGTACTTAAGGATCAGCAAACCACTGAAACAGAAGGAAAGATCATAAAATGGTTGAGATATATAGATGATCTTTTCATCATTTGGAAGGGCAGTGAAGAAACAGCAAGGAAATTTATTGACAAACTCAATGAGAATAATTTTAATCTGACTCTCACATACACAATCAGCAAGGTATCTATCGAATTCCTTGACGTAGTGGTAGAGATAAAACAGAATAAGATTTGCACTAAACTACACAGAAAGGAAACTGCTGGAAACAGTCTTCTCCATGCCCTAAGTAGCCACCCGGAAACACTGAAATGGAGCATACCTTTTGGAGAACTACTAAGGGCAAGGAGAAACTGTAGCACACTGGAAAATTTCCTAGCAGAACAGGATGTAATGATACAAAGATTCAAAGAAAGAGGATATCCTAAGTGGGTACTAGAAAGAGCCAAGGATAGGGTTAATAAAATCCCTAGAGAAGACACACTACAAGAAAAAACCAAGGTGGAAGATGAGAACCAGCCTAGGGTTATACTGACATTTAATTCGGAATCCAATCAGATTGCTAAAATTCTTAATCACAATTGGAATATTCTATCCAGTGAACCATCTTTGGCTAAAGATTTACCTAAACGCCCACACATAACATACAGGAAAGGAAAAACCTGAAAGATATCCTCATGAAGGGAGATATAACAAATAGACACGTGAACACACATCTCAATCTCCAGGGATTTTTCCCTTGCGGACATTGTAGAGCATGCCGCAATAGCCAGATGCGGAAGAAATATCCAACACCAACATCAGAGAAAACCATAAATCAATTTCTTTCATGTGGATCTAATTATGTCATTTACATCCTAGAATGCCCCTGTAAATTAAGGTATGTAGGTAGCACCACCCTGGCAGCCAAAAAGAGAGTAATGGAACATATGAGGGCAATAAACAATAAAGACCTTCACTACCCCGTAGCAAGACATTTTGCAGAGTACCACCTCTCCAATAGCTCTCTCCTAACGTATTTTGCCATAGAGGAAATTGAATACAACAAAAGAGGGGGCAATAGGGAACTCCAGCTTAGACAGCGAGAATCATGGCACATTATTAACTTACAAACCAAGTTTCCGGCAGGTCACAATCAAGATGAAGAATTATATGTACATCTCAGGGAGTAGTAGGAAATACAACTTACTGAACCATAGAACTTGTATACAATATAGGTTGGGACATTGACAGACTTTTGTGGAAGTGTACGATGAAATTTGGTGTTCAATATTTTAGTATGAATAGTACAAGATTTTATTATAACCATAATAGTCACGTATGGTTTTTCTTGTTTTTTTAATTTCACAGGAGGAAAGGAAGGGGTCTTCTGCAGTAGAGGTTCTTCTTTCCCCTACCCTTTTCTTCATCATCACGTAATAGAGTGATGCAGGATGAGCACGTCAATGTATACAGATAAGAGAACCTTTTGTTCCTAATAATACTTATTGTGTTCTTTACTGTACCTGTGAATTCATGAATTTGTAGAGATTAACACATGTGTATATATTTACACTATAGTTTTTCCTTTTTCCTTTTTTGTTGTGGGTTTGGCTGATTAATTGAGACAGGGCCCATAAGGAGTATGAGAGAACGACAATTAAGACCTGAGAGATATTTTCGAATCCTACTGTATTAATGACACAATATCTAGAATTACAAGTGTAACCCTAACAATGAGCAATGTAGTAAGGACACTATGTCACTAGCATATTTATACTGAGCCTGTGGGGAGATATACATCTATGATCATATCGAAAAAAATGGAAGATAATAGAACGTGTATATGGCACTATGTCGAAAGCATAATGAGTCTTGAATACTTTATTACTATTATTTCCACACTTTACGTATTGGAGTAGGCACTATTACCATTGAGTAACACACTCAAGTATGGCCGCTGTAATTAACACACAGTTACCTCCCTGCACAAGTCTGTTTTCCATGTTTATCGATTACGATATGAATGTGCGCCTGTCCCATAACTCAGTGTGTGAGCAAGCCTGCTGTGTCAGGCGAAACGCGTTACTGAGAATAAACCAACTGGTGGTGGAATATCCTTCTTGTGATCGCCTTATTTCTGAAAGTATAGGATTAATATATATATATATATATATTCACTGAAAAAAACCATAGGTTTCAGGGACGTTATAGTTAGAAATTAGCTTTTAAAAAACCGTTGAAATTCACTGAAAAAACCATAGGTTTCAGGGACGTTATAGTTAGAAATTAGCATTTAAAAAAAACATAGAAATTCACTGAAAAAACCATAGGTTTCAGGGACGTTATAGTTAGTTGAACATTTCACTCGTACAAAACCAGAGAAATTCGGCCGTTATAGTTAGTTGAGCTAACTATAACTCGCGCCCCGCAATGCACTGCTGATGATGTCACATATTACATCATTCATGACATGGTCAGTGACATCACTGATGACATCTCAAATGACATCACTGATGACATCATCTACATGATAATATGATGCACCTCCTCACACCCTAATATAACCTTTGATACACCCACTCTAAAATACAGACTACCATTTTCGAAACCATAGACACACCAATACCAGTTACTACATACCCACTCACTGATTCCTAGGTCTACACACACATCCACTCATTCACCCATACAGTCACTCACACATGCAGTCACTCATCAATATAGCACTATCATATGCACTCATATACCTATACAGACACTCACACACCGCCACTCACCCACAGAGTTACTCACACACCTAGTCAGTCATGCAAAGAATCAATCACACTGCCATTTACTCACCTATACCGTTATACACACACCACCTCACTTATTCATACAGATAATAACACATACTTACTCTCTTATACAATCAATGATACAAGCACACACTCATCCATACAGCCACTCTCACAATCACTCACTCTCACGTATAGTCATTTATATACTCCAACACTCACATATACTGCCTTTCACATATGCAGTTACTCCCACATGTACCACTGAGACATCCATTCACTCACCAACACACCATACACACACTCACCCACCCATACAGCCCTTCACAGATGCACTCTTGAACCCATACACCCAGTGAATCACCCACTCACACATCTATGCACAGAGTCACACACCCCCCACCCACCCACACAGACACTCAGGCACCCATGCAGATACTCAGACAACCAATCAATAACCCATATAGACACTCATGTAGCCACTCACCAACCCATGCAGCCGCTTACACACCAACTGACAGACTGATACAGACATTTACACAGTTTAGTCACTAACCCATGCATTCAGCCAGACACGTTTAATCACTCACTTATACAGTCAGTCACGCACCTACTAAATCATCCATTCAGACACGTATACACCCACTCATTCTTCAATATACCTTGGCATATATATATATATATATATATAAAACATATTTAAACTTTACAGAAACACACAGTCACTGGATGATGTCATCAGTGATGTCATTTGAGATGTCATCAGTGATGTCATCAGTGATGTCACTGACCATGTCATGAATGATGTAATATGTGACATCATCAGCAGTGGATCCAGCACTGGTGCATCTCCTGTAAACAGTTGAAAGAATGCGTTTAAGTCATACAGGCGATTTTTAAGGAATATTTGTAGTTTGTGAAAATCAACACTTTGAAACTTTTTTGCTGAAAACCAGTCAATCTTAGCCTATGAAGGAAATTCAAGTTACCGGTAAGTACGGTTAAAATTACTTTTGAGGACCAGTACTGGGCTGAAAGATGCAGCACTGAGGTCTCTCCTGATAACAGGTGAGTAAATCGGAATTCGTATTTCGGCTGATTTTAGAGGAATATTTTAAAGTTCCAAAACTCCACACTTAGAAGAATTTCCAAGTGAAACCAGTCAATGTTAGCCTATGGAAGGAAATTCAAGTTACTGGTAAGTACGGTTAAAATTACTTTTCAGGACCAGTACTGGGCTGAAAGATGCAGCACTGAGGTCTCTCCTGATAACAGGTGAGTAAATCAGAATTCGGATTTCGGCTGATTTTAGAGGAATATTTGTATGTTTCAAAAATCAACACTTAGAAACTTTTTCAGCAAAAAGCAGGCAATGATATCCTATGGAAGGAAATTCAAGTTACTGGTAAGTACGGTTAAAATTACTTTTGAGGATCAGTACTGGGCTGAAAGATGCAGCACTGAGGTCTCTCCTGATAACAGGTGAGTAAATCGGAATTCGTATTTCGGCTGATTTTAGAGGAATATTTTAAAGTTCCAAAACTCCACACTTAGAAGAATTTCCAAGTGAAACCAGTCAATGTTAGCCTATGAAGGAAATTCAAGTTACCGGTAAGTACGGTTAAAATTACTTTTCAGGACCAGTACTGGGCTGAAAGATGCAGCACTGAGGTCTCTCCTGATAACAGGTGAGTAAATCGGAATTCGTATTTCGGCTGATTTTAGAGGAATATTTGCACAATGGTGAAGGGAGGGGGCGGGGCCTGAGGTGACATCTGTGCAAACGCGCCCGTTGCGCGTTTTAATTTGGGGATTAAGTCCCCTTGAATCCTGAGGGTCCCTAGGGGCCAACTAGCCCACCAGGAACCTCCAATATGCGCCAGGGGGCTGCGTTGCAGAGACATGTAGAGAGGCCACACCCCTTTTTACACCTCTCTGCAACGCAGATCTGTGGCGCTTTCTGGATGTACCTGTTGGGCTAGTTGGCCCCCAGGGACCCTCAGGATTGAAGGGGATTTAATTCCCCATCTTAAAACACGCCACGGGGCCTGTTTGCACACATGTCACCTGAAGCCCCGCCCCCTCCCTTCACCACTGTGCAATTGCGCCCGGTGGTGCGTTTTATGTTGGGGTATTAAGTCCCCTTGAATCCTGAGGGTCCCCGGAGTCCAACTAGCCCACCATATACCTCCAAAAGCGCCACAGAGCTGCGTTGCAGAGAGGTGTAAAAGGGGTGTGGCCTCTCTACACGTCTCTGCAACGCAGCCCCTGGCGCATATTGGAGGTTCCAGGTGGGCTAGTTGGCCCCCAGGGACCCCCAGTATTCAAGGTGAATTCGTTCCCTCTCTGCAAACGCGCCAGGGGCGCGTTTGCAGAGTGGTGAAGGAAGGGGGCGGGGCCTGCGGGCCCGATCGTTTAAAAAAATAAATAAATAATTTTTGTCCCCTGAAGGGGGGCTGTGTGGCCCCCCTTCCTTTTTCCTGTTTTTATGCCCTGGGGACCCCATCCCCCAGGGCCTTACCCCTTTTTTAAAAAAATTTATTAAAAAAAAAATCGGGAAGGGGGCCGCGTGGCCCCCCTTCCCTGGGCCTGTATTGGCCCCGGGGACCCCATCCCCCGGGGCATGGCCTTTTAATTTTTATTCTTTGGAGGGGGCTGCGTGGCCCCCTCCTCTGGCCATTTAAGGCCCCGGGGACCCCATCCCCCGGGGCCGGCCTTTCCTTTTTTTAAATTTTTTAAATTTTTCATATTTGGGGAGGGGGCCGCGTGGCCCCCTCCTGGGCCACTACTTGCCCCGGGGACCCCATCCCCCGGGGCTGGCTCCTCTCCGTTGGGGACTGTGGGGGGTCCCCAATCCCCCCACAGTCCCGCCGGCTCCCCACGTCCCTTGGGAGCCGGCATTGCTGTCCCACATGGGGAGCAGCTGACATGCTGCTCCCCATGTGGAAAAGCAATCGCTTTGAATATTGGAAGAGAGAGCAGGTTTCCCTGCTCTCTCTTCCAATATCCAAAGCAGTTTGCTATGGCAGGACGGGAGCCGCGAGGCTCCCGTCCTGCCATAGCAAACTACAGTGTCCCGGGGGTAGGCACCCCGGGACACTGCAGGAGCCGGCCCTGGGGGGTGGTGGTCCCCAGGGCCATCAAGGGCTCCAGGAGGGGGCCGCGCGGCCCCCCTCCCTACATCAGCACAGCCCCGGGGAGGTGGTGGTCCCTGGGCTTCGGGGGTCCAAAACGGACCCCCATTTTAATTTGTTAGTGCCCCGGGGAGGTGGCGGTCCCCGGGGCATGTGGGGGCTGGAGCCCCCACACAGGTTATTAAATTATTTTAAAAAAGCCCCGGGGAGGTGGTGGTCCCCGGGGCTGCGGGAGGGCTCAGAGCCCTCCCGCACCATTTTTTAAAAGCCCCGGGGGTGGCGGTCCCCGGGCTTGGGGGCCCTTGAGGCCCCCACACATTAAATTATCCCCCCACCATGCCCCCGGGACTTGGGCCACCCGGGGGCCAATTAACATCATAGCGCGGGAGACCGCGCTTCGATTTTTTTTTCCGGCAGGATTCGCGCACCCTGAGCGCATCCTGCCGATTTAAAAAAAAAAAAATGCTTTTTTGCCCAGGGGTCCTTGTGGGACCCCTGAGCAGGCCTAGGGGTTAGGGTGTTTCTACCCTGCTCCCTTTGTGCGTTTTGCGCACTTGTTTCTTTTTTTCTCGGCGGGATACGCGCACCCTAAGCGCATCCCGCCGATTTAAAAAAAATATATATATTTTTTCTGCCCAGGGGGTCCTTGTGGGACCCCCTGAGCACACCTAGGGGGTTAGGGTGTTTCTACCCTGCCCCCTTTTGCGCTTTGCGCACTTGTTTCTGTCCCTCGGTTCTACCGAGGGACAAAATGGCTGCCAACACTTCCTGAATCGGAATGTTGACAGCCAGCTGACAGCCAATTAGCATGCAGCTCGTGATCGGGACAGTGCGCGCAGGGTGCGCTGAGGGTACGCGTATCCGACGCGCCCATAGATATATATGTACTTTTACTTTTGATTTTCTCAGGAACTACTGAACGGATTTACACCATTTAAGCAAAAGGCACCATTCTGAACCAAGGGCTACCTCTTTGCCAAATTTGGTGTAATTCCGTTCAGCAGTTCGGGCTGTAGCTGCGACTAAGGTTCCTATGGAAAAATGAATGGGGAAAACGCTTTTGGGACCCCCCTTTTTCTCGGCCCCCGCTTCACGTATCACCCCGAGACTTTCAGGGTAGGAGCGGAGCGGAGCGCCCCAACAAGTTGGAAACTTTCACGAAGATTCGTCAACCGGCGCCAACGTTATTTCAAATAGAATGTCGCGGATTTCCTATGGATAATAGGTTGTAACTATAACTATCTACTGGCGACCGCCAGTAGATATATATATATATATATATATATATATATATATATATATATATATATATATATATATATATATATATATATATATATATATATATATATATATATATATTTAATCCTATATATATATATAGATACATATATATACATTTATATATATGTATTAGACGCTCCAAACCTCACCCATGGGCTGCCGAACTCACGGCGGGTGCCATTCATCTCAGACGTGTGGGTAAGTCACGTTAAAATATTCAGGCTCCAAGAAAGATGCAAAGCACTCACGGGACAGGTTTCAGGTGGATTTATTCAGCAAATGCATTTCGGCGTCAAGCCTTCCTCAGTGCTTATCGTCTAGGCATTTGGCATTACACAGATTTTGAATGCACATTACCAGGATCTTATTGGAGGAACACAAAGTCATGGGCAGCAATGAAGGACTCACTAGGTTGTGGTCATAATACCTCTCTCCGTGGGGTCAATGACAGCATGTCTTTGATGGCTTGCAACCTGATGGTGAACATTTCATTCCTTTTCTTTGTAAGGTTCTCAGTCTCTCATAGACAATTTACATTTGAAATGGGAGATGTTGCTCACATGCCGCATGACACATCCGGTCCCCCGAAGCTGAATCAGCCATTTGTGCCTCCAAATTGCTAGTGCCACAGTCATTTGTTCCAGTCCCTCGCCTGCCCAGAATTCAAATGTTGCATACCCCACAGGCTTCAGTATGGATTACTGACAACCTCCTATTCGATAATTGGCAGCAGTGGCTGACAGGATAGCTCTCTTTGATCCTCGGCGGTTCAGGCAGCGTTAAACAATAGACGCTCCAAATCTCACCCATGGGCTGCCGAGCTCACGGCGGGTGCCATACATCTCAGACGTGTGGGTAAGTCACGTTAAAATATTCAGGCTCCAAGCAAGATGCAAAGCACTCACGGGACACGTTTCAGGTGGATTTATTCAGCAAATGCATTTCGGCGTCAAGTCTTCCTCAGTGCTTATCGACTAGGCATTTGGCATTACACAGATTTTAAATGCACATTATTAGGATCTTATTGGAGGAACACAAAGTCATGGGTAGCAACGAAAGACTCACTAGGTTGAGGTCATAATACCTCTCTCCCTGGTGGCCATGACAGCATGTCTTTGATGGCTAGTAATGTGCATTTAAAATCTGTGTAATTCCAAATGCCTAGTCGATCAGCACTGAGGAAGGCTTGACGCCGAAATGCATTTGCTGAATAAATCCACCTGAAACGTGTCCCTTGAGTGCTTTGCATCTTTCTTGGAGCCTGAATATATATATACTTGCGCATTACTCTGTGGCCCACTGAGGGTGAAATAAATTGCTTTTAAAATCATGGAAGTGTACGCAGGACCCACCGGAGAGGGACACTTGTTCTGAATGGGACCACATGTCCCAGCATGCAGGAATAAATGCACTGAGCGAGGCCCACTGGCGGCAGTATAAAAGAAATAGCATGCAGTCAATTATGTAAATCGGAACTCCCTGCGAGACTTTCATTTCACAAGCGACCTTTGAGGAAGAGGCGAAAGCCTTGAAACGCGTCAGGTCTAAGAACGATGACCGAAGAATAATGTTGCAAGTTTCCTCTGTGAAAATAAAACCGTCTGGTTTCAATTGCTGAGTTTGCGCCCCTAAGCTTTCTGGCGTTTTGTTGGAACATATATATATATATATATATATATATATATATATATATATATATATATATATATATACATCAATACATCACTGATGACATCTCAAATGACATCACTGATGTCATCATCCAGTGACTGTGAGTGTTCCTAAAGCATTTATGAGTGTTAAATATATATACACCAAGGTCTCAGTCAATGTATGGGTGAGTGACTAATTTGTGTGAATGTCTGTATCAGTCTGTCAGCTGGTGTGTAAGTGGCTGCATGGGTTGGTGAGTAGGTACATGAGTGCCTGTATGGGTTATTGATTGGTTGTCTGAGTACCTGTATGGGTGTATGAGTGTCTGTGTGGGTGGGTGAGGGTGTATGTGACTCCCTGCATGGATGTGTGAGTGGTGAATCACTGGCTATATGAGTTCATGAGTGCATCTGAGAGGGGCTGTATGGGTGAGTGAGTGTGCGTATGGCTGTGTCGGTGAGTGAATGGATGTGTCAGTGGTATAAGTGAGTTGGTGTGTGTATAACTATAGATGAGTAGGTGGCTGCGTGATTGACTCTATGGGTGCATGAGTAGGTATGTGAGTAGCTCTATGGGTGACTGAGAGTGTATGAGTGGCTGTGTGCTTATATGAGTAGATATATCAGTGGCTTTATTAGTGAGTGAGTTGGTGTATGAGTGGCTGTATGGGTGACTTAGTGGATGTGTGTGTAGACCTATGAATCAGTGAGTGGGTATGTAAGTACTGGTATGGGTATGTCAATGGTTTCGAGAATGGTAGTGTGAAAGTTGGAGTGGGTGTATAAAAGGTTACATGGGAGTGTGAGTGGCTTCATCAGAGATTCTGTGGATGATGTCATCAGTGATTTCATCAGTGATGTCAATTGAGATGACAGCAGTGATGTCATCAGTGATGTCACTGCCCATGTCATCAGTGATGCAAAATGTGAGGTCACAAGCAGTGCATTGCGGGAGCACGAGCTAAGTTAGCTCAGCTAACTATTACTGCTGAATTTCTCTGGTACTGGACAAGTGAAATATCACGCTAACTATAACGTTCCTGTAACCTTTGGTTTTTTCAGTGAATTTCTAAGTTGTTTTTAAATTCTATTTCCTACCTATAACGTCTCTGTAACCTTTGCTTTTTTCAGTGAATTTTTAAGGTTTTTTAAATGCTAATTGTTAACTATAACCTCCCTTTAACCTTTGGTTTTTTCAGTTTCTAAGTTTTTTTTAAATTCTATTCCTTAATTGTAACATCAGTTTTTTTTAGGTGAACCTCTAAGATTTTTGTACTTTCTTTCTATAATTGGATATTGTGTATTATATTTATATAATACACCACTAATTTTTGGATTTCATATGTGTTTATCAGAAAGTACATTAATAACTGGTTTGATTTTTAACAATTTTGCAAGTCGGCACAAAATTGTTGCATTTACTGTGGAGATTCTGTCATCAGTAAATGTAGTTCACATACTGAAACATACACTTTAAGACATTTTTTAAATAAAGTTTAAGTCTAAATATTTAGTAAAATATTGTTTTAACTTTTTTTCTGTGATCAATTTAGAAGAAAGCCACATTTACCAAAAAGAAAATTGTATTTGCAACTATCGACATCATCGCCGTGATGTTGGCCGTCGCCAAGAGCATGTGGTTTGTACAAAGTGAAAAACATATATATAGACATTTTTTACAGTATATATAACAGTAGAGGTTTATTAGTTTACTTTTCAAACTGATATTTTTGTAGTGAGTTTCCAGAATAATCGTCTTCAAACACTATTTCCCGTTTCTGCAAAGATAGCGAAAGTCGCGATGACGTTGGTAATCACGGATAGTGTGTGTTTTTCAACTCTGAAACATATATGTAGAGGTATTGTGAACAGGTTTAGTATAGCTGTTCACTATTATAGTATTGAAAGTTCTGCTTTTCTTTCCATTTTTAAATAAAACTACTCTAAACCTGTATTTTGAATTTTCACTTCATTGTGGTAAACGCGAATATATTGGTCACCGCGAATATCATATGACTGGGAAAGCAAGGAATATCATTGGATAATATACTTTTCAGCAAAATCAATAGGAAGTATACACCCACACCTCCTTCTTGAAACTTCTTTTCCAGAACTTTATTGTGAGCAGGTGGTAGATTTTGGCTGGAGACTTTTTAAAACATTTTTGTACCAAAAATGGCAACACAGCAAAGAGATGAAGATCAGCCACAATAACAACAGGAGCAGGATGTGGAGGAGGTCGACACAGATGTTGAAGATGAGGGGCCTCCCCAGAAGAGGGCAAGTGTGACTTTGGATTTTTTTTAAATCCCACTTGGAGAATAAAAAACTGCTGCAAATGTAGTGCAATGCACAATCTGCAACTATACCCTCTCTAGACGGACGAACAATAAATATTCATGTGGGACAACGTCCATGTTATCCCATCCAAAAACCTATCATAAAAAACCTCTCCAACTGGCAATCAAGCAGAGGGAAGATAGAGGGCCATCTACTTCAGTGGCAACAGCAACAATTCCTGGTCATAAAGACCCTCCTGAGGTGCAGACTACTGCAACAAATATGGCTCCAGAGTTGTCAAGAATGGCCACGTACTGCATGAACTGTAGTGCTGTTATACGTGCTGGTGAGAATTGTCTTACAGCTATTTGCAATGCAGCAAAACAGCATACATGCTATTTTTTCCCCTTTTATATCTTTTGCACATTTTTCAGTGCATGTTTTTCTTCAATTCCTTCTGTCCCAGTGGCCATTTTAGTTATTATAAAAAAGATTTTTTTTTTTTAAAACATTACACAAGCCTTAAAAAAACTAAAAAAAGGTTCCTGTTGGAACCGTCTTTTACAGTTAAAAAAAGATAAAATATATATACATGTTAGAATAAGTGTATGGCTGGTGTATGGATGATTGACTGAGTGCATAACTGGTGCATGGATGTTACGATGAGTGCATCAGTGGTGCATGAGTGAATCTATGATTGCATAAGTAGTGCCTGAGTGATTGGACAAGTGTACAGGTAGTGATTGGGTGATTGCATGTGTGCGTGGGTAGTGCCTGGGTGACTGGATGAGTGCATGTGTAGTGACTCAGTGAATGGAAGAGTGCAACGCTAGTGCCTGAGTGAATGGATGTGTGCAAGGGTAGTGCCTGGGTGATTGAATTAAGTCTGGGCAGTGAACTCACGGATTTTGCGGGGATTTCCGCACTCCGCGTTACGCGGAGCTCGCAGAGTTCCAAAAAACTACACGGAGCAGAGTTATTTTCCTCTCTCACCTTCGTCAACGTCAAGTTGGCGAGTGCGAGCAAGGAAAATCCACTTCCCGGCAAGACTTTTCCTCGTTCGCGATCGTCAACATCAAATTGGCGAGCGCAAGCATGGAAAATCAACCTCCCAGTGAGATTTCTCAAAGCAGGCGGTCAGATTTCCCATTGCGAGTGGTCGCGTAAGCTCGCGGCCGCTCAATTTCAGAAACTGTCCATTCGCGTTGAGAAAGCTGCCACTCGAGTAAAAATCTATTCGAGCGGCAGAAAGGAAGCAGCGCCGGATTGCTCTGTGCATGGTGCCATTCACGATGATTGCACAGTGCAGTCAAGCACCTGGCACTTTGCGATTCCTTAAATGCATTCACAAAATAGGGAATTGGCCCGTTTGCGAACGGGAAAAAGGCTTGATACATATGCCCCATAATTCTTCTGTCAGTTCTTAATTCTTCAAGTAAACTACATAGTTGTGAAGACATTCTCTTATCTACATTTTCTCTAATACAATTAGTAAAATGAGGCAAATGGTATGGTCCATTTAACACTACATTTGCATAACAGTTCACTCCAGCTTTATTATCAAACTGATAACCTTCTATTTGCTCATTCTGGTGTAGTTTTCTTTTCTTAAGTCCTTGTTATTTTTCTTTGTGTTCATCTTTCTCTTCAGCTCTGATAGACTGCTTTGATATTTTCTGCTTTGGACACATTTTCGGTTTTTCAAACACAGGATACTGGCCTAAATGAGGAGCATATTGAGCTCTAAACCGAATATACTCCCTTACACAACTCACATCAGCACTTACTTTCTACTCATCAAAATCAGTGAGAAATTAACCAGACAATTTTCTAATTCGCTACAAAGCTACATATGACATTCCTTCATTGAATACACTACTACCAATATTAAGTAGAGCTGTATCTACACTTAAACCTTGTGATTTGTGGACAGTTACTGCATACACTAAAGACACTGGGAACTGCTTTCGCTGGACATACAATCTTTCACAAGTAGGAAATGTACAACACATCTACCAATCTGCTTAACTTCACCAATATCATCAAATTTTATGACTAAGTACTCCACGTCATTTCTGTTTGGATGATTAATAAATTTCATAACTTTACCTATTAGGGCATTCACTAGCCCTTCTTCAACATTTAAATTATGAAATAAGATGACACAACAATTTTTACAGATACGTACCTGTAGTTTTTTTCACTCAGACTTTTCTAAACTTTCCAATTTTTATTGCAGTTTTTCTGTTAGAAGCATTGGAACTCCATGATGTTCCCTTTTATCATTTGCTCTCATTTCAATTGTCTCTTCTTTTGCCAGTTGCAATAGTTGTTCATTGAATTTACTATACTCCTCCAGAGTAGGCATGAAACAAGCAATAAACATTTCTTCAATAACACAACTATACATTACTTCTGTAGGTGAAACATTAGTTGGAAACCTACACCTCTGTTGCTTCTTTCAGCAATTCTCTTTCCTCTTTCTGAACTTCTCTTGCCTGTTTCTGCACCTCTCTTGCCTGTTTCTGCACCTCTCTTAACTCTTTCTGTACCTCACTTGCTTCCTTCTGCACCCCTGTGCCCTATTTCTGTACCTCTCCTGCCTCTTTCTGCACCTCTCTTGCCTCTTTCTGCACTTCTCTTGCCTCTTTCTGCACCTCTGTTGCTTCTTTCTGTACTTCTTTTGCTTCTTTCTGCACCTCTCTTAAGTTCTTTCTGCAACCCTCTTGGCTCTTTCTGCACCTTTCTTACCTCTCTTGCCTCTTTTTGCACCTCTCTTGTCTCTTTCTGCAGTTCTCTTGCCTCTTTCTGCACCTCTTTTGCTTCTTTCTGTACTTCTCGTGCCTCTTTCTGCACCCCTTTGCCTCTTTCTGTACCTCCGTTGGTTCTTTCTGTACTGCTCTTGTCTCTTTCTGCACCTCTGTTAGTTCTTTCTGCATTGCTCTTGCTTCTTTCTGCATCTCTCTTGCAACTTTCTGCACCCCTCTTGCTACTGTCTTCACCCCTCTTTCCTCTTTCTGCACCTCTCTTGCTTCTGTGCACCACTGTTTCCTCTTTCCGCATCTCTTTTGCCTGTTTCTGCCACTCTCTTGCCTCTTTCTTCACTTCTCTTGCCTCTTTCTGCACCTCTGTTGCTTCTTTCTGCACTTCTCTTGCCTCTTTCTGCACCCTTCTTACCTCTTTCTGTACCTCTGTTGCTTGTTTCTGCACTACTCTTGTTTCTTTCTGCACCTCTCTTGCTTATTTTTGCACACCTGTTGCCCTTTTCTGTACCCTTCTTCCCTCTTTCTGTACCCCATTCCCTCTTTCTGCACCTCTCTTGCTTCTTTCTGCACTTTTCTTGCCTCTTTCTGCACTTTTCTTGCCTCTTTCTGCACCTCTTTTGTTTCTTTCTGCAATTCTCTTGCCTCTTTCTGCACCCCTCTTGTCTGTTTCTGTACCTCTGTTGCTTCTTTCTGCACTGCTATTGCTTCTTTCTGGTCCTCTCTTGCAAATTTCTGCTCCCCTCTTGCCTCTTTCTGCACCCCTCTTGCCTCCCTCTACACCTCTGGTTGTTCTTTCTGCACTTCTCGTGCTTCTTTCTGCACCTCTTTTGCCTGTTTCTGTTCTTCTTTTGCCTCTTTCTGCACTTCTCTTGCCTCTTTCTGAACCTCTCTTGTTTTTTTTCTGCAATTCTCTTGCTTCTTTCTGTACTTCTCTTGCCTGTTTCTGTATTCAAATGGGAAGTGCAAGCTGTCAAGTTTAAAGGTCTGCGTCTCTCGTGACTGAAGTATATGTCTACTTGTACATGTATTCTCACGTGTTATGCATCTGAAGATGGTAGCTTAAAAAGCGGGTAGCTTCTCTTATAAGTATTCAAATCTGCTTAGTTCTGCTCTGTCATTCAGTTGCACAGGCAGACATGTTTTATGTATAAAGGTGTTATAGAGCCCCTCACATAGACTATTGAATTCCCATGTGCCCGATATTATGAGCAGAAAGAAATACATACTCCTTTCTGTACATAAATTTACAGAGTATGCTGTTTGAAACACAGGAATTCAAGTACTTTTATGTTTATTTTTTTGTAACACGTCACTAGGTAAAAGCACAGACACATGTATTCATACCTTCACAAACCTGGTGAGACTTGCACCAGTGATATGGTTAGGATTGCTGTTTTACATTTGGTACGTCTAACATTCTGAGCAGTCGATGAATAGTGAACCTTCAAGAGAAAAGTGAGGTTTAAGACATCTTGGGAAAAGGAATAGTGATTAGGCTATTTTGTTTGAGTCTGTGGAAATGAACAGTGAAAGTAAGCCTCTTTCTGCACCCTTGTTGTTTCTTTCTGCACTTCTCTTGCTTCTTTGTCCACATTTCTTCCTCTTTCTGGACTTCTGTTGCCTCTTTCTCTATTTTCTTGCTTCTTTCTGTACCTGTTTCCCTCTTTCTGCACCTCTCTTTCCTCTTTCTGCACTTCTCTTGCTTCTTTCTGTGCCTTTCTTCCTCTTTCTGTACATGTTCTACCTATGTAGGCATAGTTAGAAATTAGCATTTAAAAAAACCTTTGAAATTCACTGAAAAAAACCACAGGTTTCAGGGACGTTATAGTTAGGGATTAGCATTTGAAAAACCTTAGAAATTCATTGAAAAAAACACAGGTTTCAGGGACGTTATAGTTAGGCTGACATTGCACTCGTACAAAAACAGAAATTCAGCCATTATAACTTGAGCCCCCTCAATGTACTGCTGATGACATCACATATTACATCACTCATGACATGGTCAGTGACATCACTAATAACATCACTGATGACATATCAAATGACATCACTGATGACATAACTGATGACATCATCCACGTAATATCTGATGCACCTCCTCACACCCTAATATAACCTTTCATACACCCACTCTAAAATACAGACTATCATACACGAAACCATAGACACACCAATACCAGTTAGTACATACCCACTCACTGATTCATAGGTCTACACACATCCACTCACTCAACCATACAGTCACTCATACATGCAGTCACTAATCAATACAGCCACTGATATATGCACTCATATACCCATACAGACACTCACATACCATCACTCACCCACAGAGATACTCATATACCTAGTCAGTCACCTAAAGACTCAATCACACTGCCATTTACTCACCTATACAGTTATACACACACCACCTCACTTATTCATACAGATACTAACACATACTTACTCTCTTATACAATCACTGACACAAGCACACACTAATCCATACGGCCACCCTCACAATCGCTCACTATCACATATAGTCACTTATATATTCCAACACTCACATATACTGCCTTTCACATATGTAGTTACTCACACATATACCACGGAGACATCCATTCACTCACCAACTAAGCCATACCCACACTCACTCACCCATACAGCCCTGCACAGATGCTGTTGTATATTCCATATAGGTACCCCTATATAGGCTCAGGTAACATCCTAACCCTTCACCTATATTCTTCCATACATTACACAGATAATGGTTCATAAGGACTAACCTTTTACCTAGATACAACACTGCACACAGAACACAGGATTTTCCCTGGTAAAAGCCTCATACATTATGCATGAGGATTCTTGGAAACTCAGCAGGACTACCATCTCCTGTATAATAACTATGTATAAAGTTCATTCCCGACATCATCCTAAGTCTGACAAGTGTCACAGCAAGGTAGAACCCCCGGGGAGACCTTTGGGTATATAAACATTGCATCTTGCTGAGACAGGAGGAGGAGATCATGACTTCTAATCAGACACACTGACGCAAGATGCTGAAGTTCCTACATGCAGATACTCCAGCTCACAGTGGTCTAACATCCCTTGCGGGGTATACAGCTCGAGATCAAGACTGGGTCCCACAGACTCTCACTTCAGGTAATGGGGTTGACTTTATCCTAGAGGGATTCTTAGCTTAACACCTAGACACATGCTAGGTACACTTAGTTACACCTAGTTAGGATTGCATCGCAGGAGTATGCATTTTATTGTCATGTATTTTATATACTTGCCTGTATTCATGGTTATAGCAAAATGGTAGAAATCTACCATTCTTTCACTTTCCTAGTGCTTCTAATTATTTATATCTGCTACTGTCTAGTGGTTGTTTCAGCACACCTATTTTACACTAGAATAATGACTGTTCAATAAATGCTTATTGAAAACGTCCATACCATTTATTCTGTGCATCTCTCTGAGACTAAGTGAGTACAAGTGACTGAACGAAAAGTAGTGCACTGTTTCCACGGTCCTGAGGGATCAGGGTTGTCATGTTCGATAGTTGCCAAGAACTATTCTCTCCTTCGTAAGAGGAGTTTCTAGTGGCACTGTGAGGTAGCTGGTATACAGGCCAACATACCCGGTGGGGGTGTCTGGAATCATTCTGGACACCAAACCTGCAGTGTATGTTGTCTAAACATGCAAATCCTATATAGGTTTGATAGGAACTACACAACAACACACTCATGAACCCATACACCCACTGAATCACCCACTCACACATCTGTGCAGGGAGTCACATACCCCCCCACCCACCCACACAGACACTCAGGCACCCATACACGTAATCAGACAACCAATCATTAACCCATATAGACATTCATGTAGCTACTCACCAACCCATGCAGCCACTTACACACCAACTGACAGACTGATATATACATTTACACAGATTAGTCATTCACCCATGCATTCACTAAGACACATTTAATCATTCACTTATACAGTCAGTCATGAGCCCACTAAATCATCCTTCAGACACTCATACACCAACTCATTCTTCAATAAACCTTGGCGTGTATATAAATAACATTCTTAAACTTTTTAGTGATGTCATGAGTGATGTCATTTGAGATGTCATCAGTGATGTCATCAGTGATGTCACTGACCATGTCATGAGTGATGTAATATGTGACATCATCAGCAGTGCATTGCGGGGGCGCAAGTTATAGTTAGCTCAGCTAACTATAACGGCCAAATTTCTCTGTTTTTGTACGAGTGAAATATCAGCCTAACTATAACGTCCCTGAAACCTGTGGGTTTTTCAATTAATTTCAATGGTTTTTTAAATGCTAATCCCTAACTATAACATGAAAAATGAAAAACCATAAAACCAGCAAAAAGATATATATTTTTTTGTAAATAATGTAAACATTAAATTAAAAAATAAAAATATATTTAAAAATGAATGCAAAACACACTATAAAAACTATAGGATTTTGGAGGGGTTAGATTAACTGTTTCCACTCCAACTGAAGCAACAGTAGTGAAAATGTTGGACTTTGGAAGGGTGAACATTAATAACCCACAGCAACGTAAGCAAAAGCAGGCAAAGTGTTGGATTCTGTGGGGTTTAGATTTACCATTCCCACTAAAATACAGGTGACAGTAAGACACATTTTGGACTTTGCAGGAGTTAGATTTATAATCCCAACACCAATCTAAGCAACAGTGGAGAATGTGTTGGACTTTCAATGGGTTGGATTTACTATTCCCTCTTCAGTGTAAGCAACAGCAGTGAAGTGCAGGACCTTGCAGGGATTAGATGTATTATTCTCACCTCACTCTGAGCAACAGAAGGGAAAGCATTGGACCTTGAAGAGGCTTCATTTACTATTCCGAAGCCAAAATACTCTGCGGTGAATCCAAGGGACCATGGAATTGATTGACAGCACTTGCTCTATGGAGTTAAAGGTTCTAGCTGCATTGAATGGAGAGAACAGAGGTGGGCGCTGCTGTGAAACAATTTTATCACAGGTTGTTTTTGGATGGCAGCAGTCGGGTTAAAAGGCATAGAGGTGGTAATTATCCTGACGACTTGTAAATATAAAGGACAATACGTGAAGCTGTCAGTATTTGGTTGCAGCCATGTGAGAAGGGCTAAATAGATTGAGTCATTACCAGAACCACTTATAAATGCAGTGCTCACATCAAGAAAAAAATCAGAGATTTTTTTGTACACAGTGATTATATATGCAGTAATAGGGATTCATTGCACTGTGAGACATTTTCACATTGTCTCTTTAAGACAATAACAATGGGTGGCAGCAGTCGGGTGAAAAGACGGAGTACTTGACGACTTGTAAAAACGCCAAAAGACAATGCGAGAGGCTGTCAGCTCTTGGACACAGCCATGTGAAAATGGCTGAATGGACAAAGTTGTTACAAGAGCAATTCTAATAATGAACTGTGCAGTGCCCATGTTATGAATGAACTATAAATGATGATTTTTCCACTGTGGATGTTTATACTGCAAGAACTGTACACAGCGCAGATAATTTTATATTATTTATTCTTTCAACAATTGAATGCAAAACAAAAGCATGGTGACATTTAAGTTAAAGGAAGTACTGCAGGGAGAGTAACTCATCCATATTGATGCAATTGGCATCACCTGTTAGTGTTTAAATACGAAGTAAAAATGGTGGACTTTGAGGTTGACAAAGGCTGTGTGATCAGCCAAAATGCGTTCTTTTTGTAAGTGCTGTATGCCAATAGAATAGAATTTTCCCAAGGATTCGAGTGCAGGATTTACTCTTGATGTGGAAAAAATTGTTTGTATATATATACGGAGTATGTGGTCTATGTATTGACTTGCCCTTGTGGGCTGCAGTATGTGGGAAGTACCAAATTACAAGCCCACAAACGTATACTGCAGCACATGAGGGCAATTACTAATAATGATCATACATACCCGTTTGCACGGCACTTTAAGGAAAGGCATGCAAACAACCTCCAAGATTTCAGATATTTTTTAATCGATTGTATACCATTATCCAGACGAGGTGGTGATCGGGAAACCAAACTCCGACGCCTTGAAACAAGGTATATCCTCGATCTGGATACTAAGAATCCTAATGGTCACAATTCAAGTGAGGACTTTTATACCTGGTTATAATCAATCTGGGATCAGATTTGATTAGGTGCTTTACCAACTTATCAGTAATGTAAATAAACAATGACATCTGTGGCTTTCTCATGTTTAAGAAATATTTTCTTCATTTTTCCTTTAAATATTTTATTCAGCATTCTGCGTCTTGTATTATGTTTTTAGTACATCATTTATATCTACACCACACATTATTTCTATTTAGTTATTATGGTATATGTACAGAGGATTTTTTAGGAGGTCTGTTTGTATTTTATCCATGGTTTTTAAATTTTATAGGCACCAGCACTTGTTTGGCACTTTGCACTTTAACCTTATACACTTTTTTACTAAAATTACAGCATTATCAATTATGGAGAGATGGTTTATATTGTATTCCACATATCAACAGCAATGATACATTGATTGACTTCCTTGTCAGGATACCTTAAATATGAAGGAAGAAATGGATTCATCCATTTATAGTCATATAGATACTTTGTCAATTCACCAATGATTTTAAACATAACATTGGTGGGCAGCTTTTGTAAAAATGATGATGATTTTTTCATATTGATTATTCAATTGAGTTGTAATGTTTTTTTACTACTAAATATTTATACTGTTTTTTAAATGTATTTAACATTTATTAGTATTTATATTAATATGTTTACAATTATATGTATTTTTACTATTTATTGCTGTTGATTTGCACAAATATAGACGACAAGGATTATCAGATTAAGTATGTTGTCTATGTTCATTGATTTGCTGTATCACGAGTGCATGGTACCGTGACTTTAAAAACCTCACTTAGGCTCTAGAGACGCGTCATGTGATCAAGGCCGAGTTTGGCCGAAACGCGTCATGGCAGCAATGGTGGCGCACTGAAATAAACACCTGAATGCACCAAATCTGGGTTCGTCGTCCGTCTTTTTTCCGAGCAAGGAGAAGTGTGAAGCGGAGTGTGGCGATATATATATATATATATATATATATATATATATATATATATTACCTACTGGCGGTCGCCAGTAGGTAGTTATAGTTAGGACCTATTTTCCATAGGAAATTCACAACATTCTATTTCCAATAACTTTGGCGCCGGTTGATCAATCTTCGCGAAATTTTCAAAACTCATGGGGCGCGCCGGTCCGCTCCTATCCTGAAAGTCTCGGGGTGATTCATCAAGTGGGGGCTGAGAAAAAAGGGGCGTCCCAAAACGTGTTTTCCCAATGCAATTTTCCATAGGAACCTTTAGTCGCAGCTACAGCCCGAACTGCTGAACGGAATTACACCAAATTTGGCAAAAAGGTAGCCCTTGGTTCAGAGTCGTGCCTTTTGGTTAAATGGTGTAAATCCGTTCAGTAGTTCCTGAGAAATTTGAAAAAGAAAACACATATATATCTGGGCGGAGCCTAACCACACATGTCATCATGAGATATGATTGGCTGTCAGCACTTCATCCTCGAATTGCTGGCAGCCATCTTGGGACCAATATAAATGATAGTACCCCATTAAAATGCATTGTAGTGAATCGAAGATTTTGAGGTTTACCAAAAGGAGAACTATAAAGGGTGATAACAGACTCTAGTTACATTAGAATTCATTTGTTGATGGTACCATACTAATTTCAGGAATTGTGGTGTGTTCTAAGGTGATTTTACCCTGTGAAAAACCTTATGCTGGGATATCATGAATCATGTTTGAGAGAAAACTATTTTCACATGCTTGTCCCATACAGTTTTGGAAGGTGCTCCAGAAGCTAAAATGAGAGCATATTTTCTGTAAATTCACATTATCCTTCTCAGTCATGTGAGAATGAAGTCTGACATTCTCAGTAAAACATGTACATCCAACAAGGGCAGAGACTGTCAGTTGATTCCTTTGTGTTCTACTGCAGCTTCCCAGAGTGTTCTAAAGAACAACTAGAGTGCTAACAGCCTTACTTATGACAAAAGTATGGCACACCTGAAGCCATCTTGATTGGAATAAACTGGTAACACTTAAAACATTTAATTTAAAAAGGAACAAAATGATGGGGTTCATTTTGTCATAGAAATTATGGTTAGTGCTGTAGAAAGAAAAATTAGGACATGTTTCAAGTGTGATCTCAAATATCTTCCTGTTATATTTCAACAGGAGCAGCCTGTCAGTTGATGCCTTTGTGTTCTACTGCAGCTTCCCAGAGTGTTCTAAAGAACAACTAGAGCGCTAACAGTCTTACTTATGACAAAATTATGGCACACCTGAAGCCATCTTGATTGGAATAAACTGGTAACTCTTAAAACATTTAATTTAAAAAGGAACAAAATGAGGGGGTTCATTTTGTCATAGAAATTATGGTTAGTGCTGTAGAAAGAAAAATTAGGACATGTTTTAAGTGAGATCTCAAATATCTTCCTGTTATATTTCAACAGGAGCAGCCTGTCAGTTGATGCCTTTGTGTTCTACTGCAGCTTCCCAGAGTGTTCTAAAGAACAACTAGAGAGCTAACAGTCTTACTTATGACAAAAGTATGGCACACCTGAAGCCATCTTGATTGGAATAAACTGGTAACACTTAAAACATTTAATTTAAAAAGGAACAAAATGAGGGGGTTCATTTTGCCATAGAAATTATGGTTAGTGCTGTAGAAAGAAAAATTAGGACATGTTTTAAGTGAGATCTCAAATATCTTCCTGTTATATTTCAACAGGAGCAGCCTGTCAGTTGATGCCTTTGTGTTCTTCTGCAGCTTCCCAGAGTGTTCTAAAGAACAACTAGAGTGCTAACAGCCTTACTTATGACAAAAGTATGGCACACCTGAAGCCATCTTGATTGGAATAAACTGGTAACACTTAAAACATTTAATTTAAAAAGGAACAAAATGATGGGGTTCATTTTGTCATAGAAATTATGGTTAGTGCTGTAGAAAGAAAAATTAGGACATGTTTCAAGTGTGATCTCAAATATCTTCCTGTTATATTTCAACAGGAGCAGCCTGTCAATTGATGCCTTTGTGTTCTACTGCAGCTTCCCAGAGTATTCTAAAGAACAACTAGAGTGCTAACAGTCTTACTTATGACAAAATTATGGCACACCTGAAGCCATCTTGATTGGAATAAACTGGTAACTCTTAAAACATTTAATTTAAAAAGGAACAAAATGAGGGGGTTCATTTTGTCATAGAAATTATGGTTAGTGCTGTAGAAAGAAAAATTAGGACATGTTTTAAGTGAGATCTCAAATATCTTCCTGTTATATTTCAACAGGAGCAGCCTGTCAGTTGATGCCTTTGTGTTCTACTGCAGCTTCCCAAAGTGTTCTAAAGAACAACTAGAGCGCTAACAGTCTTACTTATGACAAAAGTATGGCACACCTGAAGCCATCTTGATTGGAATAAACTGGTAACACTTAAAACATTTAATTTAAAAAGGAACAAAATGAGGGGGTTCATTTTGCCATAGAAATTATGGTTAGTGCTGCAGAAAGAAAATTATGGCATGTTTTAAGTGAGATCTCAAATCCTCTTCTATTTCATTAGAAAATTCTGACATGCAGACTGAAACAATCACTTTCAATACCAGCAGTAGACTTCCAGTTAACTCCCTGGTGAGCAGTAGCTTTACTACAGTGATCTAATGAACAACTGCAGTGCTAACATTCTGAATTTATGGGAAATGTGTGACACATCTGAATGCCTTCTTGATGGAATCAAAGTAAAAAACTGAAAGCATTTCCTACTGAGGAGACTGCAGTAAATGACGAAATTAGGAAACTTCATAACAAATAAGTCTCCCAAGATGGCCACCAGAGAAAAAAGAGCCCAAATGTAGCACAAATATCACCCAGATGTAGCCCACATATAGCCCAATGACAGAAGTGTGCAAAACACTTTTTATTTTTAGTTTTTCTGCAGTTTTATATAGTGCAAACTGGTCAGGTATTGGAGCGTTACATCTTACTTGGACCCCTTATTGCGTATTTTGCACGAAGTACATGAGATTGATCTTGCGAAACATTGAACTTTACGATTCTGTTAACCTGAAGTTGCTCTGAACCGGGCTTTGTAACACCCGTTTTTACCTACTGGTTTTAATTAATTCTCACTGTATTGTATTAGGAAAGAGGATTTACTGTTTTTATGTACACTTTTATGATCTATGTTTCTAAATCAGATCAAATAAAGTTTAATGAATTCTATGGCAGGACGGAGGCGAGGATTATGCATATCTTTCCTCACTTTATTTGCATAGCAGTTCAAAGAAAACGTAACACAACAATCATTAAACAAAAGACTACACAACCCATGAATCATTAGGGGGTAGTCTCCAAGGCAACTATAGTCCAATCATATCACAGTCCATCGTATATAATATCGTGACGTCCCTTCCGCTTCCTCTTTCTTCACTGCTCGTCAGTTAAGTGCATTCCTTACATTCTTGGATTAATCTGACGTTGTTGCTGTTTGTATAGCGGTTTCTTGTGCACGTTATTAGCATTATTGCCTTGGTATCGTTTCATATTCCCTGCGCAGCAGGCTCTTGCCCGAGCGCGTTCTCCCCCTCGCAGTTTCTCCCGCTGTGTGCTCTGCCCGTGGTGAGATCCTGTCAGGCACGTCTGGTCCGAGCGAGGCAGCTCCGTCGAGTGCTCACGCTGGTCTTTACGCGCGTTTGGGAATCCGGTCACTCCTTTAGTGTCCGCTTGATTCCCGACCAACCCTCGCCTAATTTTGACACCGCTACGTGGTGATTTCCCCACACGGCCACGTTAGTGACCAGCGCCACCTGGTGGTGGTAATTGGTATTGCGCCTCAGTCTATTCTTATAACAGCTTTGGGGAAAGCCCAGCTGTTGGAGCACCGGCGAGGGGGCTGTCTTAAGGATTTTAAGGGCATTTGTTCTGTGCTCACACCCTCTGCTATCATGTCTTCTCCAGAAGACCATTTTTACTCCTACTACCAAGAAGTGGAGGAGGAATGGCCCCCAACTTCTCCCTCCAGCAGTGGACCAAGCCCTCTCTCTTGCTATTTCTAGGGCGCTGGCTCCTCTTAGGGATCAGGTTGATAAGCTGGCAAAAAGCATCCCTGGGGTGTTCAGTGACCCAGATCTGGTGGTGGCGGGTCCAAGTAGCTCCCAGATGGGGAATAAAAGGGCCGTTAAGCATAACGCAGGGCACTTGAAAGGATTTGATAAACTTACGGAGACCTTCCTCAAGAGTGCACGAACGCTAAAACATGCACCCTGCCGGGAGGAGGAGGGGCCCGGAAATTGCGACACTGTCACCACTATTGTAGACCCCGACAGCGAGTTTCCATTAGAGGGAGAGGGTGTATCAAAGGACGATTTTTCCTCCGATGAGGATAAGGACTCGTGGCGTCCCTGGCGTCCAGAGTCCCACTCCTCTCAGTCCCCGGTTGGGGATGGGGTCCACTCGGACATGTTCGAGCCTACCCAAATTTA
The DNA here is from genome assembly GCA_963921515.1 of Calotriton arnoldi. Taxonomy (NCBI): domain Eukaryota; kingdom Metazoa; phylum Chordata; class Amphibia; order Caudata; family Salamandridae; genus Calotriton; species Calotriton arnoldi. Next base: position 148,190 of record CAWUFW010017279.1, read on the forward strand.
CCATCCTAGGTCGGCAGAGTGGACATCTGACGCCAAAGTGGCAGAGTATGTGGTGGGGAAAATCCATCAACCCCTTGAAAGGGAGGTCAGGAATAGGATGAGGGGAGAATGCCCCAGGCCCTCACTGAAGGGGAAGGTGGCACACACGCCTGAAATTGATGAGAAACTATGTACCTTTTTCTCCAAGTATATGAGGGATCCCAAGAAAGGAATTGATAGGTCTTGGACGTGGTAGGGCCCTTGACCCAAATTATTCAATTGACGGAGCGTTCCAAAGAGTCAGGATCCCCTTTGTCCACGGATATTGTGGCTGGTTGGGCGCACTACCCTAAACCCTAAAACACTACCCCCTCCACTACCCAAACACCACTGCACTACCCTAAACCCTAAAACACTACCCCAGCACGACACCCTACACTACCCAAACATAACTGCACTACCCTAAACCCTAAAACAGTACCACCAGCACGCCTCCCTACACTACCCAAACACCACTGCACTACCCTAAACCCTAAAACACTACCGCCAGCACGACTCCCTACACTACCCAAACACCACTGCACTACACTAAACCCTAAATATACCCCCAGAATGACCTCCCACACTACACAAACACCACTGCACTACCCTAAACCCTAAAACACTACCCCCAGCACGACCCCCTACACTACCCAAACACCACTGCACAACCCTAAACCCTAAAACACTAACCCCAGCATGACCCCCTACACTACCCAAACACCACTGCACTACCATATACCCTAAAACACGACCCCTACACTACACAAACACGACTGCACTACCCTAAACCCTAAAACACTACCCACAGCATGACCCCTTCACTACACAAACACCACTGCACTGCCCTAAACCCTAAAACACTACCCCAGCACTACCCCCTACACTACCCAAACACCACTGCACTAACATAAACCCTAAAACACTACCCCCAGCACAACTCCCTACACTACACAAACACCACTGCACTACCCTAAACCCTAAAACACTACACCCAGCACGACTCCCTACACTACCCAAACACCACTGCACTACCCTAAACCCTAAATCTACCCCCAGCATGACCCCTACACTACACAAACACCACTGCACTACCCTAAACACTAAAACACTACCACCAGCATGACCCCCTACACTACTCAAACACCACTGCACTACCCTAAACCCTAAAACACTATCCCAGCATGACCCCCTACACTACCCATACACCACTGCACTACCTTAAACCCTAAAACACTACCCCCAGCACGACCCCCTACACTACCCAAACACCACTGCACTACCCTAAACCCTAAAACACTACCCCCAGCATGACCCCCTACACCACCCAAACACCACTGCACTACCCTAAACCCTAGAAAAGAAACCCCCACCCCATGCCCAATCCCCCTTACCTCTCACTCCTCATGGTTCCACTCTCCTCGTGGTTCCTGCTTCACGTCATCTCTGAGGGGCGGTGCACGTCGTTGTGAGGAAACGGAACAGCCTCTGTTTCCTTACAACGACATGGATCGTCTACATGTTTTTTAGAACGCATGGTCATTTACCATACATACCTTTACAACAAAATTTGTTGTAAAGGCATGCGTGGTAAATGACCATGCGTTCTAAAAAAATGCGTACTAATGACTTCGTGATGTACAACGCATGCATGGTAATGCATGCGTTGTAATGGTATTGCAAAGTAAAAAAGGAGTTGTAACAGCTGTTTACCAATCGAAGCTGGCCCCTGTTCTTCAGTGAGACGTTTATTTGATTAATTAGGAGGAAGGAATGTGTTTTTTTTACCGAAAAGTGCATTCCTGGCTGTTGTATTGTGAAAGTGTCCGCGTGGCCTGGTTTCACTTCCGGTGAGAGAGTGGAAGAGTCTGTTTGGATCTAAAGGATTTCTGTTGTTGGACGGGGCCGGCGCGACATGTCATCAGAAAACATAGCTAATGGAAAGCGTCCTCCCTGAAGTGTGGAGCAGTGCCATGAAAGGTCAACGAGTGTGCGTCCCACCGCAGTATGACCGTACCGCGTGACCCATGTGCCGCCTCCAGGGTACGGGAGGCAGAAGCGGCATCGCAGGTCCTCTTGAAGACCGTTGTAGCACTAATTCTACATTTTGGTACTAGGGCAATTTAACTTCGTTGTTCCTGCCAGATACAAAGAGAAGATCCTGTGTTATCCAGTGCCCTCGTTACCTTTTTTGTGGGATGTTGTGCTTGTCACTTTGCTGCCCTGCCGGTGCACACGACTGGGCACCCCACCTCGTGTGCCATCTGCAGGGCCTCTGCCCTCGGATCACTGGTTTCGGTTTCTGGAGTGGCAACATAAACAGTTGCTCCCAAAGGACTAGCCTGAACACTTAGGTGAAAATCCCCTGCACCAGCATTCCACGGAAATTCTTTCCTAGCTCTCCCACGTCAACGAGCATGGCTCCGCTCGCGACACCATATGACGTCATCGGAGCCATAAGAGGACCTCGTCGGCGTGCTGACGTCAGTTCCACCCATTTTTTCCGTGCCACCGAGGCAAACAGGGGACCGAGACATTTTCACATGTATACATAGTATAATAAATATATATATATTCACTGAAAAAACCATAGGTTTCAGGCACGTTATAGTTAGAAATTAGCATTTAAAAAACCTTAGAAATTCACTGAAAAAACCATAGGTTTCAGGGGCGTTATAGTTAGTTGGACATTTCACTCGTACAAAACCATAGAAATTCCCCCGTCATAGTTAGTTCAGCTAACTATAACTCGCGCGCCCGCAATGCACTGCTGATGACGTCACATATTACATCACTCATGACATGGCCAGTGACATCACTCATGACATCACTGATGACATCTCAAATGACATCACTGATGACATCACTGATGACATCATCCAGTGAATGTGTGTTTTTCTGAAAATTAAATATGTTTTATATATGTATATCTCAAGGTCGATGGAAGAATAAATGGGTATATAAGTGTCTAAATGGATGATTTTTTTGTAAAATTGATTGTATAACTGACTAAGTGTATCTTAGTGAATACATGGGTTAGTGAGTAATGTTTAAATATGAAAATATCTGTATCAGTCTCTCACTTTGTGTATAAGTGGCTGCATGGGTTGGTGAGTAGCTACATGAGTGTCTATATGGGTTATTAGTTGGTTTTTGAGTATCAGTATCAGTGTCTGAGTGTCTGTATGGTTCGGTGGGGGTATTACTTAGTGCATAGATGCATGAATGAGTGACTCACTGTTTGTATGTGTTGAAGACAGCATGTGTGCAGGACTGTATAGGTGGATGAGTATGTGTATGGGTGTGTTAGTGAGTGAATGACTGTCTCAATAGTGTCTTTATGAGTAACTACATATGTTTTAAACTAGTATATGTGAGTATTGGTGTATATAAGTGAGTATATGTGAGAGTGAGAGATTGGAAGAGTTCCTGTACAAATAAGTAGGTGTTTCTATAAGTGATTGTTTAAGAGAATAAGTATGTGTAAGTTTCTGTAGAAGTAAGTGTGGTAGTGTGTGTATAACTGTATATGCAAGTAAATGGATGTTTGATACTTTGTTTGCATGTGTGACTATGTGTGTGAGTAACTCTATGGATGAGTGGCAGTGTGTAACAGGATGCATAGGTGTATGAGTACATATGATGAGTGAGTACATGTATGAGTGACTGTATAGGGACTGTTGGTGAATGAGTGGATGTGTGTGTAGATCTTGGAATTACTGAATAGGTGTGTTGTAACTGGTATTGGTATGTCCATTGTTTTGAAAATGTTAGTTTGGATTTTTGAGTGTGTGTATCAAAGGTTATATTAGGGTGAGAGGAGGTCTGCCACTCTATCACAAGGATGATGTCATCAGTGATGTCATTTGAGATGTCATCAGTGATGTCATGAGTGATGTCACTGGCCATGTCATGAGTGATGTAATATGTGACGTCATCAGCAGTGCATTGCGGGCGCGCGAGTTATAGTTAGCTGAACCAACTATAACGGGGGAATTTCTATGGTTTTGTACGAGTGAAATGTCCAACTAACTATAACGCCCCTGAAACCTATGGTTTTTTCAGTGAATATATATATATATATATAAATATGTATGGCCCACCGCTCTCCCAATGGGACCTTCCAGGTACAGACCACCAGACGTAGAATGTTGCTATATTGAAGTGCTTTATTTAAAATTCATGGCTCACAGTCTGCTTCAGGCCAATGCCTGACATGACGCGTTTGGACCATAAAAACTCGGTCTTGATCACATGACGCGCCGCCCCATGTTTATCCTTTAAATAGTGAACAACACCCTCTAGTGCCTAAAACCATAATGCAATGCTCATAGATATAAATAACAGAACTTTCGTACATGCTCTTGAAAACATATAATTGTGGTTGCTTTAGTACATATAAATTCCACTCGCATGTAAAACTGAATCATACTAGTATATATAATTGAATTCAGAAATATTAATTTCGTAAATCTGATCATTTGATCAATTTTATCCTTTGCCCTCACCCCCACTAATGGCGTCTACAAGTTGCTTTAATTATGATATGTAAAAGATCATTAGATCAATCTTGTTATAAAGTGCAAGTGCTGGGATTATTGATTGTACAAGAAACAGTGTTACTAATATATACACATCACATAAAACAACTCATCTTATCAATAAAATTCACTTTTTATTATAAAGTGCAAGTGCTTTATATATTGCCAATGATGGAACCACTGTTGGTAACTTGTATTCAATACATAAAACAGTCTGTAAAAATCAATATATATCTTATCGTTTCTTTTTTTAGTATATTAAAGTGCTAGTGCTCTGAACATTGCCAATAACCCTCAAGTGCTATAAGTTAAAGTGCTACACAGTTGTCCGCCTCAGTGGAACTACACATTGGACCGCAAAACTGCCCAGGAGGTCTTAATTGAACATCATCAGTATTAGTAAAGTGCTAATGCAGTTGCAGTTGTTAGGATGCCAAACAGTGCTCATCATGTTTAACAATCTCTTTATAACAATGACAGAAAAAAGAACATACTTGCTATAGATGGGACAATAAGATCTCATCATATATCTTCATTTGGGTTAGTGGTGTATTTGATTTACTACACACCTATTCCTGTTGACACCAGGTACTTAGGGATCGTTAGTTGCTGTTAGATTGTGAATATAAACCCTAAGGATCAAAGTATAAGTATTAAAGGAAATTGTGTAGGTTCTCGCTAGTATTCAACGCATTGGGCATTTTAGTATCCAGTTGTAGAATGAACTGCGATTCTAACTGTCGTAGGCATTTTTCTCTATTGCCCCTGCGTCTAAATGATGGAACTGCTGCTATAACAAATTTTTTGAGCTCATTAAGGTTATTGTGGTATACTAATTTCAAGTGCCGGGCCACAGGGTAATTGGGATCTGAATTTGCCACTGCCCTCCAATGTTGTAATGTTCTATTGAATACTTGAAGTTTAGTACTACCTACGTACTTGAGCCCGCACAAGCATTCTAGAATATAAACTGCATAGTCTGTGCGGCATGTATAGTGACCTTTTATTTGAATTGGTATCGGACTGAACGCTGTTTTATACTTAGTGGTAGTTACTCCGAATTTACAAGTTCGACATGAGCTGCACTTGAAAAACCCTGTTCTGTTGGACAGCCAAGTTTGTGCTGGAATAAATTCTGGGCTACTCTTAACTAGTGCATCCCTTATCGAGGGTGCTCGTCTGAATGGAATCGACGGTTGCTCTGGGAGAATTTGATTTAATGTAATGTCGGTTAAGACAATTGGCCAGTGAGAATTGATGATATGCCTTATTTGTTTTTCTTGCCTACTGAATGTTGTAATCATTCTAATTTCCTGTGTGTTTTCCCCTGTTTGACTAGTAAGCGGTGTGGGGATCTTAGTGGCATCTACTTTGGGTGTTAAATATTCCTCTCTAGTATGAGAGTTTGCTTTCATAAGGGCTTTCTGTAGTTCAGTGTGTTTGTATCCTCGAGCAACGAAGTGCTGGACTGCTTCCTGTTAACATTGTACAAGATCTGTGTTAGAACTGCAAATTCAGCGTATTCTTATAAATTCCCCGTAGGGAATACTATGGATCAGGTGTCTTCGATATGTGCCTGTTAGCATGGAGGGCCTCCTGCTGCTGGACGAAACTCCGGCAGGGGAGGCCTGGACAATAGGTTTCCTGTCCCAGGGAGGTGTGACCACCTCCCCAGACAGGATAATGTGTATTGGGGCTGGGCGGGAGCACTTTCTGGTGCTTTGAAGTCCTGCACTGGGGGCACACTTGGTGTCCCTGTGCATACCCCAGTTCAAACCGGATCAGGGGCTTGCAGCCCCTGCTTTGGCGCGAACTGGACAAAGGGAAAGGGGTGTAGCCACCCCTCTGCCCTGACCCACCCATAGGTGGGGCCACAGAGTAGTCCATCCCCTATTTTTAGAATAAAGGTAGGAACCCAGTCCTTAGGACTTTAGATTATACCTGGACGAAACTCTAAAACTGAATCCTGGACCTTCGACGCTCTACTCACGATTAGAGGACAGAAGAATCTCCCTTGGGGTCAAGGAGTGACTCCCCTGCTTGGCAGGCACCAAAGAAGCATCTGTCTGGTTCGCATTTCTGAAGCTCCCGTCGGACGCCGAAGTCATCGCATCACCAGAGGTGGATTCTCAGACTTCCCCGAGGCTACCCTGAGTCCCCAGCAAAGCTGAGGCCCGTGGCTATCGTGGGTGACTTGAGACCGTGGCCCCTGGACACCGAGCACATTTGCAAGTGCATCCTCTTCTGGGTCTCCCAAGAAATCATGCTTTGGGCTCCGAGTAGCCCTAGCCTCCAGCACCAACTGCACCGAAGATCACTGGCCCCCACTCCACGAGTGTCCTGTGAACCAGATCCACGTGCGGCGTCATGAGGCTCCTTCGCGGTCGCTAGCCCGTTGGCTAGTAGCCCTTAACGAAGGCCAATCTTTTTCTAACTTGGCATCCTGGTTGCACCAGGTCTGCCCTCACTTACCCTCACTGGGTGAGTTCCCCAGACCTTGCTGGTCTGCACCATCGACGATCTTCCTCTGCATCGAGACTTGCCGTTGCCAAGGCTTGTTGGGTCCAATCCGGTCGCCGACACCTCAGCACTCGACAGACATCGTGTACCAGCCCGAATCCTGCTCCTGGTTGCCGACAACGCCTCCTGGACCTCGTGGCTGAAGAGTCAAGACAACTGTCAACGTACCTGAAGCACTCGACATCGGTGGGCATCTGTCCATCGCCTTCCTGGTCACTGGCTAGTGACCCAGACTCTGTCCCCTCTGCTTTCAGGTTCTTCAGAACTCCGATCCACTCTTGGATCCACCCGGACACTTTCACTTGGTCGCCAGCAGCACTTTGCAGCAGATCGCCATTCAAATCGACGACGAAACCCGACCCCGAAAGGCACCTATGCACCCGGCTTCCCTGGGTGAGGTAACACGAGTACTCCGGTGCTCCCGTGGGTAGAGACTCTTCAAAGTCCTAGATCTCAAAGGGTTTGGTCCAAGTCCTCTTTTAAGTGTCCCTTTTCTCTAATTTCCCGATCACGACTTTCTCCATAGAAGTCAACGGCGTATCGCGGTTGTGTATTTACACTGCACGCGTCTCCCGTGGGTCCCCTGTGTCACTACCTTGGGTGGTTCCTTGTGGTCCAAGCACTTCTAGAGGCTCTAGGCCTAGTGTCTAGTTCAGTCGTGGTTCTTATACCACTTTATTGGTATATGGTTTGGTACGCCCCTAGGGCCCAAACGTGTATTTGTGCTATTACTGTGTTTAAATAACTTCTAACTTATGTATTTCGAACTCTAGCCTCATAAAGAGACTAGAGGGGTGTGTTTAGCAATAAATACATATATTTTGAATATATACCTGGTGTGGTGCTCTTTCATTTGGTCACTCAAGAGATTATAGACTGGTAAAACAAGCTGCTTTACATTCCTTCAAGACTTAGCCTGAAGGCTGCTCTCCATAGCTACCACTAGGATAGCTTTCAATAAGGTTGTCTTTAACCTATCTCCAATAAGGGGTTGTTTGGACTGGTGCAAGGTGCCCACTATAATTAGTGGACAGCATATGCCAGGCCAACTTCTCACATTGGTGTGCAGCGTGTGGGATTCCAGCTTGCTATTGTTTTACCAGATAATCTCAATTGAATTGATCAACTGAAAACCACTAAAGGTACCTAAGGTACATATAATTTAAGCTTAGAATACAGTAAGTTCTACTGAAATTAGAGTTGTGTGTTAAGGGATAGCACAACCCTTTCTACAACTCAAGAGAGTTTAGTAGGCCACACTAGAGTAGGTAGTGCATACACCACACCACACTAGTAATGTCTTTAAGGGTAGGATCCAGAGAATCCTTGCAGGAAGCCACTGAGCTTCCACCCTCCAAGAATGATACACTCCCATTCTTGGAATTGAGAGCATTATGTAACTTGAGGAAATTAAGGACAGGCCAAAGTCCCACCACCCAACACCTTAAAGAGTTGTTGGTGGCTTATGACCTTAGTAAGCCCTTGGGGACTGAAGGGGTAGGAGCTGAGGGTGGGGCAGAAGAGGAGGAAGGGGCCAGGGGTACCAGTACCCCCAGCCCCCTCTGAAACTGGCCAGGAGGGTGACAATGGCCCTGACCTGGATAATCCAATCCCTCCTGAGGAAGATGAAGAGGATGATCAAGATGATCCCCACTTTGTCCCCCAGGAAGGATTATGAGTGTGCCCAGAAAGTCTAGATCTCCTTCTCAGGAGTCTAACCACTCTGGCACCTCAATAGGGAGCTCTGTCTCATCTCATAGGAGGGAATCCTCTCATGAGAGAAGAAAGAGGCTGGTTCAATATGAGGAAGCTCAGCTTGAAATCAGAAAACAGCAACTGGCTATAGACAGGGAGTCCCTAGATCTCTTTAGAGAGAGAAGAAAGTTGGGACTAGAGTCCCATGGTGGCAGCAATATCCCTAGAGATAGGGAAAGGTCTTATGACCATAGAAACCTAAACAAGATTGTCCCTCCCTACCAGAGTGGGGATGACATCCACAAATGGATAACTGCACTGGAGAGGGCCTGTAAAGTTCAGAAGGTCCCCCAGAGGCAGTGGGCAGCAATCTTGTGGCTCTCCTTTGCAGACAAAGGTAGAGACAAGCTCCTCACTGTAAGAGAAGAGGATGCTGACAATTACACAGTCTTGAAGAGTGCTCTGATAGATGGGTTTGGCCTAACCACTGAACAGTATAGGTTGAAGTTCAGAGACACCCAAAAAGCTCAGACTCAATACTGGGTTGATTTTGTAGATTGTGCCACAAAGGCTCTGGAAGGTTGGATACATGGCAACAAAGTGCATGACTTTTTAGGATTGTACAATTTGATTATGAGGGAGCAGATCCTTAATAATTGTCAAAACCAGCTTTTGCACCAGTATCTGGTGGACTCTGATCTGACCTCTCCCCAAGAATTGGGAAAGAAGGCAGACAAATGGGTCAGAACCAGAGTAAAGACTAAAAATCAGGGTGGTGACCAGAAGAAAGATTCTACTAAGTCCCAAGAGAAAGGTGGGGATAAATATAAGGATAAGTCCACTACAGGGCCCCAAAATTCCTCTTCTGGGGGTGGGTCCCAAACTCCTTCCTCTCCTGAAAAGAAACCATATTGCCATGTCTGTAAAAAGCCTGGGCACTGGAAATCTGATCCCAGTTGCCCCAGGATTGGCAATAAAGAAAATGTTCCCCCAGCAACTACTACCCCCCTCCTGGTACTACCAGTAGTAATCCTCCAGTTGGGAGTAGTGCACCCAAAAAGTTAGGTGCTTTTGCAACAGGAACAGAGGTGGGCCCTGGTTCAGACAGGGACCCCTCAACAGACTCCTCTGACTCTGATGGTGGTGTAGGATTTGCCACCTTTACCATGGGTCCCACAGTAATGGGCAGGTACAGACTGGAGCCAATGATTAATGGTCAGAAAGCTGTGGCATTTAGGGACACAGGGGCTAGTGTCACCATGGTGGCAGGGAAACTAGTCCCCCTCACCAGCTTTTACCTGAGTTTAAATACCAGGTGACCAACATTGATGGTGTCAGAACAGATCACCCCATGGCCATAGTCAATCTCAGCTGGGAGGGGGGTCACAGGCCCAAAGAGAGTGGCAGTGTCCCCCACCTTACCTGTAGATTGCCTGATGGGCAATGATCTGGAGATTTTAGCCTGGGCTGAAGTTGAACACCAAACCCACCTTAGGATGTTTGGCGTCCCTGTAAAGGTTAGTGGGGCTGTAATGGCCACAGCCCCAGCCCAAGAATTTGGAGAGATGGAGCCTGAAAGAATGGCCCACTCTCCCCCAAAAGAGAGCACAAGGGTTGAAGAAAAGTCTTCTTCCCTCCAGACAGTAGGTAAGGGTCAGCCTCCTCAGGGAACTGACCCTACCCCTAGTGAAGGAACTGCCCCAGAGGTAGTCAGGCCTGGCCTGGCCACACCCCTGATGGCAGAGGACCCTTCCAAGGTGGTACCCAGTCTGGAGCAGGTAACCTGCCCCTCTCTACCCTGCCTCAGCCAGCCCAGGGCTGCAGAGGTCAGGGAGGTCAGTGGACCCCCCAGGGCCCCCTGTCCAGAGGAACCCCCCCATCAGCAGATTAGGGGCCCCCAGGCTAGTAGCCCTAGCCAGGTGAACACTCCTCTACACACTGAGGGATCCCCCATACCTTTATGTAGGGACCTCCCCCAGAAGGACTCTGGTAGGCAAGGGCAAACCTGGGACCAGAAGGTTCCAAACCTGCCATGTCCCTCCAGTAGTCCATCCAAAGGGACCCAACCCCCAGCTGTAGGCAGCCAAAGGTTGACCCTTAGAGCAAAGTGCAACTCAGTCATGGAAAGACAGGCATACATGGTGACCAGTGATCTGAGGAAGCTGAGACCAACATTCCTAGGGCCTCACTTTCCTACTCAGACACCTCACCAGCCTTGTACTTTACCTAAGCACACCACAGGTAGTGATTCCCTATGGTGGAGACCCTCTCATACCCTTAGGGTGAGGGATTGCTTAGTGGACCATAAGACAGGGGGCAACCATGCTAGTGCAGGTGCTTCCTTATATGGCCACTTAGTCAATGAAGGCTCAACTGGCCAAGGTTAGCCTTATCTCCTTTCGTTTGGGGGTTATGTAGGAAGGTGGAATCTGACTATATGGTTGCCCCCACTTTTTTTATGGTGTTTTGCTGGTTTATGACTTAGTTGGACTGGGATCCTGCTATTCAGGGCCCCAGTCTATCTGCTTTCTCTGTAAAAGGTTTCCATGTGCCTTAGGCACATCACTGATTGGAATCTGGAGTGCCCTTATAAGTCCCTAGTATATGGTATACTATGTACCAAGGGCATGGGTACCTCAGAGGCCTACCAGGGGCTGCAGCATATATTATGCCACCCCTGGAAAGCCATCCAAACTGACACCACAGGTCTGCTACTGCAGCCTGGGTAAGGTGGTGCATGCATCCCTTACTGTGATATAGGTTACCTATATCACTAAATACATACACACATATAAACCTATAAGTCACTCCTAAGGCAGGCCTTATCAATCCTGAAGGCAGAGTGCATGGTTCCTATGTGAGAGGGTGCCCCTGCATGAGCAGGGCCCCTCTGCAGCGTTCGGAGACCCTTCTCTGATGCTGTTTGTAGTGCAGCCTGACCATATACTCTTAAGCGCATTATAACCTCGCGTTAAATGCTAACTTTGGAATGGCTGCACCTAAACATGTCGTGTTTGGTGTCAAACATCTTGGAATACTACCCCCCCGCCAATTCTGGTGGCGGGGGTGGCATTCCACCCTTCTAGAGGGAAAGACATGTTAACTCTGGCTAGCCCGGTAACTTCTTTCCAAAGCCCTGGCATCACAAACTGGATGCTGCTGCCACAGACACGAGTCTGGCCTCCTGCTGCTGGACGAAACTCCAGCAGGGGAGGCCTGGACAATAGGTTTCCTGTCCCAGGGAGGTGTGACCACCTCCCCAGACAGGATAATGTGTATTGGGGCTGGGCGGGAGCACTTTCGGGTGCTTTGAAGTCCTGCACTGGGGGCACATTTGGTGTCCCTGTGCATACCCCAGTTCAAACCGGATCAGGGCTTGCAGCCCCTGCTTTGGCGCGAACTGGACAAAGGGAAAGGGTGTAGCCACCCCTCTGCCCTGACCCACCCATAGGTGGGGCCACAGAGTAGTCCAACCCCTATCCTTAGTATAAGTATAGGAACCCAGTCCTTAGGACTTTAGATTATCCCTGGACGAAACTCTGAAACTGAATCCTGGACCTTCGACGCTCTACTCACGATTAGAGGACAGAAGAATCTCCCTTGGGGTCAAGGAGTGACTCCCTGCTTGGCAGGCACCAAAGAAGCATCTGTCCGGTTCGCATTTCTGAAGCTCCTGTCGGACGCCAAAGTCATCGCATCACCAGAGGTGGATTCTCAGACTTCCCCGAGGCTACCCTGAGTCCCCAGCAAAGCTGAGGCCCGTGGCTATCGTGGGTGACTTGAGACCGTGGCCCCTGGACACCGAGCACATTTGCAAGTGTATCCTTTTCTCGGTCTCCCAAGAAGTCATGCTTTGGGCTCCGAGTAGCCCTAGCCTCCAGCATCAACTGCACTGAAGATCACTGGCCCCCACTCCACGAGTGTCCTGTGAGCCAGATCCACGTGCGGCATCACGAGGCTCCTTTGCGGTCGCTAGCCCGTTGGCTAGTAGCCCTTAACGAAGGCCAATCTTTTTCTAACTTGGCATCCTGGTTGCTCCAGGCCTGCCCTCACTTACCCTTGCTGGGTGAGTTCTCCAGACCTTGCTGGTCTGCACCATCGACGATCTTCCTCTGCATCAAGACTTGCCGTTGCCAAGGCTTGTTGGGTCCAATCCGGTCACTGATACCTCAGCACTCGAAAGACATTGTGTACCAGCCCGAATCCTGCTCCTGGTCACCGACAACACCTCCTGGACCTCGTGGCTGAAGAGTCAAGACGACTGTCAACGCACATGAAGCACTCGACATCAGTGGGCATCTGTCCATCGCCTTCCTGGTCACTGGCTAGTGACCCAGACTCTGTCCCCTCTGCTTTCAGGTTCTTCAGAACTCCGATCCACTCTTGGATCCACCCGGACACTTTTCACTTGGTCGCCAGCAGCACTTTGCAGCAGATCGCCATTCAAATCGACGACGAAACCCGACCCCGAAAGGCACCTATGCACCCGGCTTCCCTGGGTGAGGTAACACGAGTACTCCGGTGCTCCCATGGGTAGAGACTCTTCAAAGTCCTAGATCTCAAAGGGTTTGGTCCAAGTCCTCTTTTAAGTGTCTCTTTTCTCTAATTTCCCGATCACGACTTTCTCCATAGAAGTCAACGGCGTATCGCGGTTGTGTATTTACACTGCACGCTGTCTCCCGTGGGTCCCCTGTGTCACTACCTTGGGTGGTTCCTTGTGGTCCAAGCACTTCTAGAGGCTCTAGGCCTAGTGTCTAGTTCAGTCGTGGTTCTTATACCACTTTATTGGTATATGGTTTGGTACGCCCTTAGGGCCCAAACGTGTATTTGTGCTATTACTGTGTTTAAATAACTTCTAACTTATGTATTTCGAACTCTAGCCTCATAAAGAGACTAGAGGGGTGTGTTTAGCAATAAATACATATATTTTGAATATATACCTGGTGTGGTGTTCTTTCATTTGGTCACTCAAGAGATTATAGACTGGTAAAACAAGCTGCTTTACATTCCTTCAAGACTTAGCCTGAAGGCTGCTCTCCATAGCTACCACTAGGATAGCTTTCAATAAGGTTGTCTTTAACCTATCTCCAATAAGGGGTTGTTTGGACTGGTGCAAGGTGCCCACTATAATTAGTGGACAGCATATGCCAGGCCAACTTCTCACAGGCGCTGTTTGACAAATTTTAACTAACTTTTCCAAAAATAGTGCCCCATGAATCTTGTTGTGTATGGTAAGTTTCGGGCTCATCTGTCAAGATGGGGCCAAGAAAAGGGCAGGTGGCGAAAAAGTGCATTTCCCATGCTAATTCCCATAGGACAATTAGTTGAAGCTGCAGCCTGCAGCACTGGATGGAATAACTTCAAATTTGACAGAAAGGAAGATTTGGTTACGCAGATCACTGTTCAGTAGTTGTTGGGAAATTTAAGAAAATAAAGTTTTGTGATATCTGTGGCTGCCAGGACATCGCAAAAAATAAGGAGCTTGTGTTGGGAAATGCAGAGCTCTGATTGGCTGCCACCATCCAGGAAGTGTTGGCTGCCATCTTGGGACTCAGCTTCAGCCGAGTCCCAAAAAAATATAAAAATAAGAAAAGTGTGCAGGGTAGGACTACCCTGACCCACAAGCCATGGTCTTGGGGTTCCTGTGGAACTCCCCCATGGCATAAAAGCTTTTTAACCAAAACAAAATTGCTGCACATTTGTGACCCGTGTGAATTTGCAGCAAAGAAAATAAAAAAAACAAACATGGACTTGCATGCTTCTTTTCATTTGCAGTGGGTTGCAGCAGTCTAAGTGCTCCCACCCACTGGAAGTGGTGGTTTAATCTCTTTGCCTGCCTACAGACATATGGGCAGGTCCTGAGATTAAACAAATTGGTCCTCCATGGAGGGAGCTGCATTTCCAGCAGATCCCTCCATGCAGCAACAATGCCAGCTCTTACAGAAGGCAGGGAGCTGGCTGGGACCACGGTGGCATTGAGGCTCCCCGTGGTCCAAGGGACAACAGAAAGAGGCAAAATAAAGGTCAGAAAACAAGCTGAAAGAAGCAGAATAAAGGTGAGAAATGAACAGCAAAAGGCAGAATTAAGTTGAGAAACAAGCAGAAAGAGGCAGAATAGAGGTCAGAAACGAGCAGAAAAGCGCAGAATAAAGGTCAGAAACGAGAAGAAAGAGGCAAAATAGAGGTCAGAAACGAGCAACAAGAGGCAGAATATTGGTCAGAAATGTTTAGAAACAGGCAAAATAAAGGTCAAAACTAGCAGAAAGAGCCAGAATAAAGGTCAGAAACTAGCAGAAAATTGCAGAATAATGGTCAGAAATGAGCAGAAAGAGGCAGAATAAAGGTCAGAAACAAGTAGAAAATGCAGAAAAATGGTAAGAAATGGAAAGAAAGAGGCAAAATAGAGGTCAGAAACAAGCAGCAAGAGGCATAATAAAGGTCAGAAATGAGCAGAAAGAGGCAGAATAAAGGTCAGAGGAGAGCAGAATAAAGGTCAGAAACGAGCAGCAAGAGGCAAAATACAGGTCAGAAACAAGCAAAAAAGAGGCAACATAATGGTCCAAAGCCAGCAAGAAGAGGCAACATAGAGGTCAAAAGGGAGCAGAAAGAGGCAGAATAAAGGTGAGAAACAAGCAGTTAAAAAGGCAGAATAAAGGTCAGAGATTAACAGAAAGAGGGATAAGAAATGTCAGAAATGAACAGAAAGAGTCAAAATAAAGGTCAGCAATGAGCAGGAAGGGGGTGAATAAAAGTGAGAAAAGAGCAGAAAGAAGCATGATAAAAGTGAAAAATGAGCAGAACAAAGCAAAATAAAGGTCAGAAATTAACAGAAAGGCAAAATGTACGGTCGCAACGAGTAGAAAGAGGCAAAAAAGGTGGAAACGATGAGAAAGAGGGTGATTAAAGGTGAGAAACGGAAGAATAGAGGTCAGAAACAAGCAGCAAGAGGGATGATAAAGGTGGGGAACAAGCAGAAAGAGGAAAAATAAAGCTCAGCAACGAGAAGATAAAGGTGAGAAAATTAGCAGAAAGAGGCAAAATAAAGGTTATTGATGTCATCAGTGATGTCACTGACTATGACATGAGTGATGTAATATGTGAGGTCTGTTAGTATTGAAAATGTCAATATAGACAGTTAGGGGGACTCAGAGAAAGTGCCAATGAAAAACCTCACCTGCACCCACACAGAAATGTGCGTGATTAGACAGAAGTTTGTGCCCAATGCTTTAAGTTAATAAATTACAGTGGACGAGCTCAGAAAGAGAAACTGCTGCAACCTTTGATACATACTGTAAGTACTGACGGTAGCTATAAATCAATAAAACAGACAGATTTGAGGTCAAATTAGTAGGGAAAGATAAATACAGGGATGAACAAAATACGTTGCAACAAGAGCGCGATCACATGTTCTGCTTATGCTGAGGTTTTAGAAATAGAACACGTAGTCAGTTGGCATAAATAACAGATAGTCAGGAGGGTGTGAGTGATTGCACCAATGAACATAGGAGGGTGGGAGGCTTGGTTTTATTTGTGTAATTTTACTCAGATATGCCATATATGGTCATTGCCGGTCACATGATTAGTATGTATGATTCAGCAAAAATACACTATATAAAGGGCTTCCTGCTCCCAGCCGCTGTAAAATAAAACTTTTATACTTTATCACTTACACTTGCTTGTTTTTCTACTTTGATTAAGGTCTAACCAACAGGTCATAAGCAGTACATTACAGGGGCATAAGTTATAGTTAGCTCAGGTAACTATAACTGCTGAATTTCACTGGTTTTTATGAGGGAAATCTCAGCCTAACTATAAAGTCACTCTAACATTTGTTTTTGCAGAGAATTTCAATTTTTTTTTAAATTTCCTAACTATAACGTCCATGTAACCTTTGGTTCTCTCAGTGAATATATATATAAACACACACACACATATCTATAAATATATATATATATATATATATATATATATATATATATATATATATATATATATATATCCTCCAAGTTCGGCTCAAAGTCGCCGGATTCCTGGCGCATCTCTAGCGGTGCAACGTCCACGGCGGAGCTAAGCCGTTACATATACTTTCAACCCTCTTTCCAGAAGAATGAGCGCACTCACGAGTGACGTTCACAATGTCTTTTAATCTACAATCCAATATCAACGGGCAAATCCACGCTTCCAACCAACGCGTTTCGGTCTCTCCTCGACCGTGATCAAGGTCGAGGAGAGACCGAAACGCATTGGTTGGAAGCGTGGATCTGCCCGTTGATATTGGATTGTACATTAAAAAGACATTGTGAACGTCACTCGTGAGTGCGCTCCATTTCTTCTGGAAAGAGGGTTGGAAGTATATATATATATATATACAAATTAGGGCAGTCCTGGCCCACCTTCTTCGTTCAGGGGGTTCCTTCCAGGTGCGGACCACAAAACGCCACCAGTCAAATAAATGTTGCTCTCAAGGATATTTATTAATCCTGATATCCCCTCATAGTGGAAAACAGACCAGTGTCCGCTATGACACGGTTCGATCGCTCCAGCGCGATCTTGATCACATGACACGCCGCTGACGAATTACAACATAAATTCAGTGAATATCTAATCAGTTTAAAAAAGACTGATAGAGCAATGTGATAATAATGGAAAACAGACTATCAATAGTGCAATAAAAAAGAAGAAATGTCCAGGAATATAGCATATTAAAATATTAACACAGAAATATATATGTGTAAACACAGATGGTAAAGCTTACACATTGGCTTGAAGAATGGTATTATAAAACATGGAGAAAATAAGGTTAAGAAACGTGGTATGCATTTCAAACAATAACAATTTGCCATTCTATCACAATGAGACTTTGTATTAAAGTGGTAGTGCTACTATTAATGCAAAATGGACTGCAAGTAATGAAATGCATATATTTCACAACCTATTTCTCTTTGTAAATGGCTAATGCCAATCGAAATACCTAACTATTTAGCCTATTGATTCTACCAACGTTGTATTGCAAAGTCATAATGCCTAGACAATCAGATAGTCCATAAAGTGCAGTGCATTTTCTCGTGAACCACCTAAGTGAAACATGAATTGCTCAAAAACCTAAAACCTATGAATTTACACATATATACAAACTGATGAGGCTGCCCAGAGGCGCTAGTAGACTAAATTGCAACACATGGTTGCCATTTAAAGTGCAAGTGCTAGTATCTACAAAGTGCAAGTGCTTGAACATCAATCAATTATTTACAGAACAAAATGACCTATTACTATATATTGGTATATTTAGGTACAATAAACATGACAGAACTTCACTAGAGATGGAGAAACAATGAGAGGGAACCACAGTAAAAGGAAGATACTGTGAATCAGTCCTTACCATCAAGGCCTACTAGAATATGGAATACCTGTTTTGAGTTAGTATTTAGAGGAAATTGTGTAAATCCTCACTCATATTCAATCCGTTAGGCATCTTGGTGTCTAGGGTCAAAATGAAATATGATTCTAACTGTCGTGGGCTTCCTTTCTCTGTTCCCACGCCGTCTTGATACGGGGACTGTCCTTAACACCGAGTACTTCAGTTCATTTACATTGTTCTGGTGCACCAGTTTGAAGTTGGGATCCGAATTGATGATAGCACGCAGGTGTTGCAAAATTCTATTGAACACCGGGAGCTTTGTGCTGCCTATGTATTTTAGCCCACAGGGGCATTCCAGAATGTAAACGGCATAATCGGTACGGCACATGAGGTGATCTTTAATGGAAACTGGTATGGTGCTGAAAGCAGTTATATATTCTGTAACATTTACACCGAATTTGCATGCCCGACAAGACCTACATTTAAAGAAACCTGGTTTTGAAAGCAAAGTAGATTTGGGGGTAAATTCAGGGCTGGATTTGACTAGAGCATCCCTCATGGAGGGTGCTCTCCTAAAAGTTATAGGAGGTCTTAGTGGCAGAATGGGTTTCAAAGTAATGTCAGTAAGGACAATAGGCCACTGGGCATAGATGATATTGCGAATCTTTTTTTCTTGTTTGCTGTAGATGGTCACTAGCCTTATCGCCTGAATATCACTGTCCTTCTTATCACCCTCAGCCTGTGGTGTAAATTCAACACTTCTTTCCCCTTTGGGTATCAGACACCACTCCCGAGATTGGGAATTGGCTTTATCCAGGGTTTTATGTAGATCAGTTTTTTTATATCCTTGTACCCATATATATATATATTCACTGAAAAAACCATAGGTTTTAGGGACAGTTATAGTTACTTGGACATTGCACTCGTGAAATTCCCGTGAAATTCTCCCGTTATAGTTAGTTCAGCTAACTATAACTCGCGCCCGCAATGCACTGCTGATGACGTCACATATTACATCACTCATGACATGGTCAGTGACATCACTGATGACATCACTGATGACATCTCAAATGACATCACTGATGACATCACTGATGACATCACTGATGACATCATCCAGTGACTGTGTGTTTCTGTAAAGTTTAAATATTTTTAATATATATAGGAAAAGACGTATTGAAGAATGAGTGGGTGTGTAAGTGTCTGTATGGATGATTTAGTAGGTGCGTGACTGACTCTATAAGTGAGTGATTTAACGTATCTTACTGAATGCATGGGTTAGTGACTAAACTGGATGAATGTCTGTATCCGTCTGTCTGTTGCTGTGTAAGTGGCTGCATGTGTTTGTGAATAGCTACATGAGTGTCTATATGAGTTATTGAATGCTTGTCTGAGTATCTGTATGGGTGCCTGAGTGTTTGTGTGGGAGGGGTGTGTGCAACTCTGTGCATAGATGTGTGAGTGGGTGATTCACTGGGTGGATGGTTTCAAGAGTGCATCTGTGATAGACTGTATGGGTGGGTAAGTGTGTGTAAGAGTGAGTTAGTGAGTGAATGTATGTCCCAGTGGTACATGTGTGAGTAACTACATATGTGAAAGGCAGTATATATGTGTGTTGGAGTATATAAATAGCTATAAGCAAGAGTGAGTGATTGTGATAGTGGCTGTATGGATGAGTGTGTGCTTGTATCAGTGATTGTATAAGAGCGTAACAATGTGCTACTATTTGTATGAGTAAGTGAGCTGGTGTGTGTATAACTGTATAGGTGAGTAAATGGCAGTGTGTTTAATTATTTGCATGACTGACTAGGTGTGTGAGTATCTCTATGGATGAGTGGCGTTGTTTGAGTGTCTATATAGGAGTAAGAGTGCATATGATAGTCCTGTACTGAGTGACCGTAAGTATGAGTGACTGTACGGGTGAGTGAGTGGATGTGTGTGTGTAGACCTAAGAATCAGTGAGTGGGTATGTAGTTATTGGTGTTGGAGTGTCTATGGTTTTGCGAATGGCAGTCTGTAATTTAGAGTGGGTGTATCAAAGGTTATATTAGGGTGTGAGGAGGTGCATCAGATTATCACGTGGATGATGTCATCAGTGATGTCATTTGAGATGTCATCAGTGATGTCATCAGTGATGTCACTGACCATGTCATGAGTGATGTAATATGTGACGTCATCAGCAGTGCATTGCGAGGCGCGAGTTATAGTTAGCTGAACTAACTATAACGGGGAATTTCACGGGTTTTGTACGAGTGCAATGTCCAAGTAACTATAACTGTCCCTAAAACCTATGGTTTTTTCAGTGAATTTCAAAGGTTTTTTAAATGCTAATTTGTAACTATAACGTGTCTGAAACCTATGGTTTTTTCAGTGAATTTCAAAGGTTTTTTAAATGCTAATTTGTAACTATAACGTGTCTGAAACCTATGGTTTTTTCAGTGAATTTCAAAGGTTTTTTAAATGCTAATTTCTAACTATAACGTGCCTGAAACCTACGGTTTTTTCAGTGAATTTCAAAGGTTTTGTAAATGACAATTTTTAAATGTATTAATTGTTATATAAATTTTTTTCATACTGATTTACTACATTTTTAGAAACAATTTTTTTTTACATATTTTATTTTTTAAATTACATTGTAATTACATTATACATTACATTACAAAAATACTTTCTCAGAATGAATTACTTTAGTTTAAATACTTTGCAGATAGGCAATAGACTTTTAAGTACAGTAGTTACAGTTGTTGCAATGGGCAACACATTTTCAAACACAATGCAACATTCAGCTCAATGTGAATTTCTAGTTAAATGCAATTAGTTACTTTATGGATTACTTTTGTAACCACAGGACTGGATCCTAGATTCAGTCCTGGTACATCTCCTGTAAACAGTTGAGTAAAAGCGTTTTGGTTACAGTCGTGATTTTTAAGGAATATTATTGTATTTTAAAAGTTGACACTTAGAAACTTTTTCTCATAGAATCACCAATGTTATCCTATGGAAGGAAATTCACTTAGCAGGTAAAAACTGTTATCGTTACTTTTTCTTACTCAGTGTTGGATCCTGGATCCAGCACTGGTGCATCTCCTGTAAACAGTTGAAAGAATGCGTTTAAGTCATACAGGCGATTTTTA
Organism: Calotriton arnoldi; assembly: GCA_963921515.1. Classification (NCBI taxonomy): domain Eukaryota; kingdom Metazoa; phylum Chordata; class Amphibia; order Caudata; family Salamandridae; genus Calotriton; species Calotriton arnoldi. Next base: position 169,456 of record CAWUFW010017279.1, read on the forward strand.
AGGAATATTTGTAGTTTGTGAAAATCAACACTTTGAAACTTTTTGCTGAAAACCAGTCAATCTTAGCCTATGAAGGAAATTCAAGTTACCGGTAAGTACGGTTAAAATTACTTTTGAGGATCAGTACTGGGCTGAAAGATGCAGCACTGAGGTCTCTCCTGATAACAGGTGAGTAAATCGGAATTCGTATTTCGGCTGATTTTAGAGGAATATTTTAAAGTTCCAAAACTCCACACTTAGAAGAATTTCCAAGTGAAACCAGTCAATGTTAGCCTATGGAAGGAAACTCAAGTTACTGGTAAGTACGGTTAAAATTACTTTTCAGGACCAGTACTGGGCTGAAAGATGCAGCACTGAGGTCTCTCCTGATAACAGGTGAGTAAATCAGAATTCGGATTTCGGCTGATTTTAGAGGAATATTTGTATGTTTCAAAAATCAACACTTAGAAACTTTTTCAGCAAAAAGCAGGCAATGATATCCTATGGAAGGAAATTCAAGTTACTGGTAAGTACGGTTAAAATTACTTTTGAGGATCAGTACTGGGCTGAAAGATGCAGCACTGAGGTCTCTCCTGATAACAGGTGAGTAAATCGGAATTCGTATTTCGGCTGATTTTAGAGGAATATTTTAAAGTTCCAAAACTCCACACTTAGAAGAATTTCCAAGTGAAACCAGTCTATGTTAGCCTATGAAGGAAATTCAAGTTACCGGTAAGTACGGTTAAAATTACTTTTCAGGACCAGTACTGGGCTGAAAGATGCAGCACTGAGGTCTCTCCTGATAACAGGTGAGTAAATCGGAATTCGTATTTCGGCTGATTTTAGAGGAATATTTTAAAGTTCCAAAACTCCACACTTAGAAGAATTTCCAAGTGAAACCAGTCAATGTTAGCCTATGGAAGGAAATTCAAGTTACTGGTAAGTACGGTTAAAATTACTTTTCAGGACCAGTACTGGGCTGAAAGATGCAGCACTGAGGTCTCTCCTGATAACAGGTGAGTAAATCAGAATTCGGATTTCGGCTGATTTTAGAGGAATATTTGTATGTTTCAAAAATCAACACTTAGAAACTTTTTCAGCAAAAAGCAGGCAATGATATCCTATGGAAGGAAATTCAAGTTACTGGTAAGTACGGTTAAAATTACTTTTGAGGATCAGTACTGGGCTGAAAGATGCAGCACTGAGGTCTCTCCTGATAACAGGTGAGTAAATCGGAATTCGTATTTCGGCTGATTTTAGAGGAATATTTTAAAGTTCCAAAACTCCACACTTAGAAGAATTTCCAAGTGAAACCAGTCAATGTTAGCCTATGAAGGAAATTCAAGTTACCGGTAAGTACGGTTAAAATTACTTTTCAGGACCAGTACTGGGTTGAAAGATGCAGCACTGAGGTCTCTCCTGATAACAGGTGAGTAAATCGGAATTCGTATTTCGGCTGATTTTAGAGGAATATTTTAAAGTTCCAAAACTCCACACTTTGAAGAATTTCCAAGTGAAACCAGTCAATGTTAGCCTATGGAAGGAAATTCAAGTTACTGGTAAGTATGGTTAGAATTACTTTTCAGGACCAGTACTGGGCTGAAAGATACAGCACTGAGGTCTCTCCTGATAACAGGTGAGTAAATCGGAATTCGTATTTCGGCTGATTTTAGAGGAATATTTGCACAATGGTGAAGGGAGGGGCGGGGCCTGAGGTGACATCTGTGCAAACGCGCCCGTTGCGCGTTTTAAGTTGGGGGATTAAGTCCCTTGAATCCTGAGGGTCCCTAGGGGCCAACTAGCCCACCAGGAACCTCCAATATGCGCCAGGGGCTGCGTTGCAGAGACGTGTAGAGAGGCCACACCCCTTTACACCTCTCTGCAACGCAGCTCTGTGGCGCTTTCTGGATGTACCTGTTGGGCTAGTTGGCCCCAGGGACCCTCAGGATTGAAGGGGATTTAATTCCCCATCTTAAAACGCGCCACGGGGCCTGTTTGCACACATGTCACCTGAAGCCCCGCCCCTCCCTTCACCACCGTGGCGCGCTTTAAGTTGGGGGATTAAGTCCCCTTGAATCCTGAGGGTCCCCGGAGTCCAACTAGCCCACCATATACCTCCAAAAGCGCCACAGAGCTGCGTTGCAGAGAGGTGTAAAAAGGGGTGTGGCCTCTCTACACGTCTCTGCAACGCAGCCCCTGGCGCATATTGGAGGTTCCTGGTGGGCTAGTTAGTCCCCAGGGACCCCCAGTATTCAAGGGGAATTGCTTTCTCTGCAAACGCGCCAGGGGCGCGCTTGCAGAGTGGTGAAGGAAGGGGCGGGGCCTGCGGGCCCGATCGTTATTTAAAAAAAAAAGAAAATGTTGTCTCTGAAGGGGGCTGTGTGGCCCCCTTCCTTTTTCCTGTTTTTATGCCCTGGGAACCCATCCCCCAGGGCCTTACCCCTTTTTAAAATTTTTAATTAAAAAAACGGGAAGGGGGCCGCGTGGCCCCCTTCCCTGGGCCTGTATTGGCCCCGGGACCCCATCCCCCGGGGCATGGCCTTTTATTTTTATTCTTTGGAGGGGGCTGCGTGGCCCCCTCCTCTGGCCATTTAAGGCCCCGGGACCCCATCCCCGGGGCCGGCCTTTCCATTTTTTAAATTTTTTTAATTTTTCTTTTTTGGGGAGGGGGGCCACGTGGCCCCCTCCTGGGCCACTACTTGCCCCGGGGACCCCATCCCCCGGGCTGGCCCTCTCCGTTGGGGACTGTGGGGGTCCCCAAACCCCCACAGTCCCGCCCGGCTCCCCACGTCCCTTGGGAGCCGGCATTGCTTTCCACATGGGGAGCAGCTGACATGCTGCTCCCCATGTGGAAAGCTATCGGCTTTGGATATTGGAAGAGAGAGCAGGTTTCCCTGCTCTCTCTTCCAATATCCAAAGCAGTTTGCAATGACAGGACGGGAACCGCGAGGCTCCCGTCCTGCCATAGCAAACTACAGTGTCCCGGGGTAGGCACCCCGGGACACTGCAGGAGCCGGCCCTGGGGGTGGTGGTCCCCAGGGCCATCAAGGGCTCCAGGAGGGGGCCGCACGGCCCCCTCCCTACATCAGCACAGCCCCGGGAGGTGGTGGTCCCCGGGCTTCGGGGTCCAAAACGGACCCCCATTTTAATTTGTTAGTGCCCCGGGAGGTGGCGGTCTCGGGCGTGTGGGGGCTGGAGCCCCCCACACAGGTTGTTAAATTAATTTTAAAAAAGCCCCGGGAGGTGGTGGTCTCGGGGCTGCGGGAGGGCTCAGAGCCCTCCCGCACCATTTTTAAAAAGCCCCGGGGGTGGCGGTCCCCGGGCTTGGGGGCCCTTTGAGGCCCCCACACATTAAATTATCCCCTCGACCATGCCCCCGGGACTTGGGCCACCCGGGGCCAATTAACATCGAGCGCGGAGACCGCGCTCGATTTTTTTTCCGGCAGGATTCGCGCACCCTGAGCGCATCCTGCCGATTAAAAAAAAAAAAATGCTTTTTGCCCAGGGGTCCTTGTGGGACCCCTGAGCAGGCCTAGGGGTTAGGGTGTTTCTACCCTGCCCCCTTTGTGCGTTTTGCGCACTTGTTTCTTTTTTTTCTCGGTGGGATCCGCGCACCCTAAGCGCATCCCGCCGATTTAAAAAAAAAAATCTTTTTCTGCCCAGGGGTCCTTGTGGGACCCCTGAGCAGACCTAGGGGTCAGGGTGTTTCTACCCTGCCCCTTTGCGCTTTGCGCACTTGTTTCTGTCCCTCGGTTCTACCGAGGATAAAATGGCTGCCAACACTTCTTGATTTGGAGTGTTGACAGCCAATTAGCATGCAGCTCGTGATCGGGAGGGTACGCGGATCCGACGCACCCATAGATATATATGTGATTTTAATTGTGAATTTTCAGGAACTACTGAACGGATTTACACCATTTTAGCAAAAGGCATCAGTCTGAACCAAGGGCTACCTCTTTGCCAAATTTGGGGTAATTCCGTTCAGCAGTTCGGGCTGTAGCTGCGACTAAAGGTTCCTATGGAAAATGAATGGGAAAACGCGTTTGGGACCCCCTTTTCTCGGCCCCGCTTGACGTATCACCCCGAGACTTTCAGGGTAGGAGCGGACCGGAGCGCCCCAACAAGTTGGAAGCTTTCACGAAGATTCGTCAACCGGCGCCAACGTTATTGCAAATAGAATGTCGCGGATTTCCTATGGATAATAGGTCCTAACTATAACTATCTACTGGCGACCGCCAGTAGATAATATATATATATATATATATATATATATATATATATATATATATATATATATATATATATATATATATATATATATATATTATCTACTGGCGGTCGCCAGTAGATAGTTATAATTAGGACCTATTTTCCATAGGAAATCCGCAACATTCTATTTGAAATAACTCTTGCGTCATTTGACAAATCTTCGCGAAATTTTCAAACTTTATGGCCCGCTCCGGTCCGCTCCTACCCTGAAAGTTTCGGGGTGATTCGTCAAGCGGGGCCGAGAAAAAGGGGGTCCCAAAACATGTTTTCCCCATTCATTTTCCCATAGGAAACTTTAGCCACGGCTACAGCCCGAACTGCTGAACGGAATTACACAAAATTTGGCAAAGAGGTAGTTCTTGGTTCAGAAAGAACCCTTTTGTTAAATGGTGTAAATCCGTTCAGTAGTTGCGGAGAAATTAAAAAATAAGAGTCAAAAAATCAATTTCCCATAGGAAACTTTATGCAAGGCTACAGATCGAACTGCTGAACGGAATTACACCAAATTTGGCAAAGAGGTAGTTCTTGGTTCAGAAAGAACCCTTTTGTTAAATGGTGTAAATCCGTTCAGTAGTTGCTGAGAAAATCAAAAGTAAAAACACATATATCTGGGCGGAGCCTAACCACACATGTCATCGTGAGATCTGATTGGCTGTCAGCACTTCATCCTGGAATTGCTGGCAGCCATCTTGGGACCAATATAAATGATAGTACCCCATTGAAATGCATTGTAGTGAATCGAAGATTTTGAGGGTTACCAAAAGGAGAACTATAAAGGGTGATAACAGACTTTAGTTACATTAGAATTCATTTGTTGATGGTACCATACTAATTTCAGGAATTGTGGTGTGTTCTAAGGTGATTTTACCCTGTGAAAAATCTTCTGCTGGGATATCATGAATCATGTTTGAGAGAAAACTATTTTCACATGCTTGTCCCAAACAGTTTTGGAAGGTGCTCCAGAAGCTAAAATGAGAGCATATTTTCTGTAAATTCACATTATCTTTCTCAGTCATGTGAGAATGAAGTCTGACATTCTCAGTAAAACATGTACATCCAACAATGGCAGAGACTGTCAGTTGATTCCTTTGTGTTCTACTGCAGCTTCCCAGAGTGTTCTAAAGAACAACTAGAGTGCTAACAGCCTTACTTATGACAAAAGTATGGCACACCTGAAGCCATCTTGATTGGAATAAACTGGTAACACTTAAAACATTTAATTTAAAAAGGAACAAAATGATGGGGTTCATTTTGTCATAGAAATTACGGTTAGTGCTGTAGAAAGAAAAATTAGGACATGTTTCAAGTGTGATCTCAAATATCTTCCTGTTATATTTCAACAGGAGCAGCCTGTCAGTTGATGCCTTTGTGTTCTACTGCAGCTTCCCAGAGTGTTCTAAAGAACAACTAGAGCGCTAACAGTCTTACTTATGACAAAAGTATGGCACACCTGAAGCCATCTTGATTGGAATAAACTGGTAACACTTAAAACATTTAATTTAAAAAGGAACAAAATGATGGGGTTCATTTTGTCATAGAAATTATGGTTAGTGCTGTAGAAAGAAAAATTAGGACATGTTTCAAGTGTGATCTCAAATATCTTCCTGTTATATTTCAACAGGAGCAGCCTGTCAATTGATGCCTTTGTGTTCTACTGCAGCTTCCCAGAGTGTTCTAAAGAACAACTAGAGTGCTAACAGTCTTACTTATGACAAAATTATGGCACACCTGAAGCCATCTTGATTGGAATAAACTGGTAACTCTTAAAACATTTAATTTAAAAAGGAACAAAATGAGGGGTTCATTTTGTCATAGAAATTATGGTTAGTGCTGTAGAAAGAAAAATTAGGACATGTTTTAAGTGAGATCTCAAATATCTTCCTGTTATATTTCAACAGGAGCAGCCTGTCAGTTGATGCCTTTGTGTTCTACTGCAGCTTCCCAGAGTGTTCTAAAGAACAACTAGAGCGCTAACAGTCTTACTTATGACAAAAGTATGGCACACCTGAAGCCATCTTGATTGGAATAAACTGGTAACACTTAAAACATTTAATTTAAAAAGGAACAAAATGAGGGGGTTCATTTTGCCATAGAAATTATGGTTAGTGCTGTAGAAAGAAAAATTAGGACATGTTTTAAGTGAGATCTCAAATATCTTCCTGTTATATTTCAACAGGAGCAGCCTGTCAGTTGATGCCTTTGTGTTCTACTGCAGCTTCCCAGAGTGTTCTAAAGAACAACTAGAGTGCTAACAGCCTTACTTATGACAAAAGTATGGCACACCTGAAGCCATCTTGATTGGAATAAACTGGTAACACTTAAAACATTTAATTTAAAAAGGAACAAAATGAGGGGGTTCATTTTGCCATAGAAATTATGGTTAGTGCTGCAAAAAGAAAATTTAGGGCATGTTTTAAGTGAGATCTCAAATCCTCTTCTATTTCATTAGAAAATTCTGACATGCAGACTGAAACAATCACTTTCAATACCAGCAGTAGACTTCCAGTTAACTCCTTGGTGAGCAGTAGCTTTACTACAGTGATCTAATGAACAACTAGAGTGCTAACATTCTGAATTTATGGCAAATGTGTGACAGATCTGAATGCCTTCTTGATGGAGTCAAAGTAAAAAACTGAAAGCATTTTCTACTGAGGAGACTGTAGTAAATGAGGAAATTAGGAAACTTCATAACAAATAAGTCTCCCAAGATGGCCACCAGAGAAAAAAGAGCCCAAATGTAGCACAAATATCACCCAGAGGTAGCCCACGTATAGCCCAATGACAGAAGTGTGCAAAACACTTTTTATTTTTTGGTTTTTTGCAGTTTTATATAGTGCAGTCTGGTCAGGTATTGGAGTGCTTTACATGAGCATTGGTTACATCACACAAGGACAAATTCATGTTGGTTGACCCCTACACTACCCAAACACCACTGCACTACCCTAAACCCTAAAACACTACCCCCAGCACGACCCCTTCACTACCCAAACACAGCTGCACTACCCTAAACTCAAAAACACTACCCCCAGCACGACCCCCTACACTACCCAAACACCACTGCACTACCCTAAACCCTAAATCTACCCCCTACACTACACAAATACCACTGCACTACCCTAAACCCTAAAACACTAGAACCCAGCACGACCCCCTACAGTACACAAACACCACTGCACTACCCTAAACCCTAAAACACTACCCCCTACACTACACAAACACCATTGCACTACCCTAAACCCTAAAACACTACCCCCAGCATGACCCCCTACACTACACAAACACCACTGCACTACCCTAAACCCTAAAACACTACCCCAGCACGACCCCTACACTACCCAAACACCACTGCACTACCCTAAACCCTAAAACACTACCCCCAGCATGACTCCCTACACTACACAAACACCACTGGACTACCCTAAACCCTAAAACACTACCCCCAGCATGACTCCCTACACTACCTAAACACCACTGCACTACACTAAACCCTAAATCTACCCCCAGCATGACCTCCCACACTACACAAACACCACTGCACTACCCTAAACCCTAAAACACTACCCCCAGCACGACCCCCTACACTACCCAAACACCACTGCACTACCCTAAACCCTAAAACACTAACCCCAGCATGACCCCCTACACTACCCAAACACCACTGCACTACCCTATACCCTAAAACACGACCCTGTACACTACACAAACACAACTGCACTACCCTAAACCCTAAAACACTACCCACAGCATGACCCCCTACACTACACAAACACCACTGCACTACCCTAAACCCTAAAACACTACCCCCTACACTACACAAACACCACTGCCCTACCCTAAACCCTAAAACACAACCCCCAGCATGACCCCCTACACTACACAAACACCACTGCACTACCTAAACCCCCCTACACTATACAAACACCAGTGCATTACTCTAAACCCTAAAACACTACCCCCAGCACGACCCCCTCACAACACAAACACCACTGCACTACCCTAAACCCTAAATCGACCCCCAGCACGACCCCCTACACTACACAAACACCACTGCCATACCCTAAACCCTAAAACACTACCCCCAGCATGAACCCCTACACTACCCAAACACCACTGCACTACCCTAAACCTTAAAACACTACCCCCAGCACTACCCCCTACACTACACAAACACCACTGCACTACCCTAAACCCTAAAACACTACCCCAGCACTACCCCTACACTACCCAAACACCACTGCACTAACATAAACCCTAAAACACAACCCCCAGCACAATCCCCTACACTACACAAACACCACTGCACTACCCTAAACCCTAAAACACTACCCCCAGCACGACTCCCTACACTACCCAAACACTACTGCACTACCCTAAACCCTAAATCTACCCCCAGCATGACCCCCTACACTACCCAAACACCACTGCACTACCCTAAACCATAAAACACTACCCCCAGCATGACCCCCTACACTACACAAACACCACTGCACTACCCTAAACCCTAAAACACTACCACCAGCATGACCCCCTACACTACTCAAACACCACTGCACTACCCTAAACCCTAAAACACTAACCCAGCACGACCCCCTACACTACCCATAACCCACTGCACTACCCTAAATCCTCAAACACTACCCCCAGCACGACCCCCTACACTACTGCACTACCCTAAACCCTAAAACACTACCCCCAGCATGACCCCCGACACGACCCAAACACCACTGCACTACCCTAAACCCTAAAACACTACCCCCAGCACTACCCCCTACACCACCCAAACACCACTGCACTACCCTAAACCCTAGAAAAGAAACCCCCACCCCATGCCCAATCCCCCTTACCTCTCACTCCTCGTGGTTCCTCTCTCCTCGTGGTTCCTGCTTCACGTCGTCTCTGAGGGGCGGTGCACGTCGTTGTAGGGAAACGGAACAGCCTCTGTTTCCTTACAACGACAAGGATCGTCTACATGTTTTTTAGTACGCATGGTCATTTACCATACATACCTTTACAACAAAATTCGATGTAAAGGCATGCGTGGTAAATGACCATGCGTTCTAAAAAAATGCGTAGGAATGACTTTGTGATGTACAATGCATGCGTGGTAATGCATGCGTTGTAATGGTATCGCAAAGTAAAAAAGTCGTTGTAAGCTGGCCCCTGTTCTTCAGTGAGACGTTTATTTGATTAATTAGGAGGAAGGAATGTGTTTTTTTTACCGAAAAGTGCATTCCCGGCTGTTGTATTGTGAAAGTGTCCGCGTGGCCTGGTTTCACTTCCGGTGAGAGAGTGGAAGAGTCTGTTTGGATCTAAAGGAGTTCTGTTGTTGGACGGGGCCGGCGCGACATGTCATCAGAAAACATAGCTAATGGAAAGCGTCCTCCCTGAAGTGTGGAGCAGTGCCATGAGAGGTCAACGAGTGTGCGTCCCACCGCAGTATGACCGTACCGCATGACCCATGTGCCACCTCCAGGGTACGGGAGGCAGAAGCGGCATCGCAGGTCCCCTTGAAGACCGTTGTAGCACTAATTCTACATTTTGGTACTAGGGCATTTTAACTTCGTTGTTCCTGCCAGATACAAAGAGAATATCCTGTGTTATTCAGTGCCCTCGTTACCTTTTTTGTGGGTTGTGGTGCTTGTCACTTCGCTGCCCCGCCGGTGCACATGACTGGGCACCCCACCTCGTGTGCCATCTGCAGGGCCTCTGCCCTTGGATCACTGGTTTCGGTTTCTAGAGTGGCAACATAAACAGTTGCTCCCAAAGGACTAGCCTGAACACTTAGGTGAATATCCCCTGCACCAGCATTCCACGGAAATTCTTTCCTAGCTCTCCCACGTCAACGAGGACGTCATAATAGCACGGCTCCGCTAGCGACACCATATGACGTCATCGGTGCCATAAGAGAACCTTGTCGGCGTGCTGACGTCAGTTCCACCCATTTTTTCCGTGCCACCGAGGCAAACAGGGGACCGAGACATTTTCACATGTATACAGAGTATAATAAAAATATATATATTCACTGAAAAACCCATAGGTTTCAGGCACGTTATAGTTAGAAATTAGAATTTAAAAAACCTTAGAAATTCACTGAAAAAACCATAGGTTTCAGGCACGTTATAGTTAGAAATTAGCATTTAAAAACCTTAGAAATTCACTGAAAAACCATAGGTTTCAGGGGCGTTATAGTTAGTTGGACATTTCACTCATACAAAACCATAGAAATTCCCCCGTTATAGTTAGTTCAGCTAACTATAACTCGCGCGCCCGCAATGCACTGCTGATGACGTCACATATTACATCACTCATGACATGGTCAGTGACATCACTCATGACATCACTGATGACATCTCAAATGACATCACTGATGACATCACTGATGACATCATCCAGTGAATGTGTGTTTTTCTGAAAATTAAATATGTTTTATATATGTATATCTCAAGGTCGATGGAAGAATAAATGGGTATATAAGTGTCTAAATGGATGATTTTGTTTTGTAAAATTGATTGTATAACTGACTAAGTGTATCTTAGTGAATACATGGGTTAGTGAGTAATGTTTAAATATGAAAATATCTGTATCAGTCTCTCACTTTGTGTATAAGTGGCTGCATGGGTTGGTGAGTAGCTACATGAGTGTCTATATGGATTATTAGTTGGTTTTTTGAGTATCAGTATGAGTGTCTGAGTGTCTGTATGGTTCGGTGGGGGGTATTACTTAGTGCATAGATGCATGAATGAGTGACTCACTGTTTGTATGTGTTGAAGACAGCATGTGTGCAGGACTGTATAGGTGGATGAGTATGTGTATGGGTGTGTTAGTGAGTGAATGACTGTCTCAATAGTGTCTTTATGAGTAACTACACATGTTTTAAACTAGTATATGTGAGTATTGGTGTATATAAGTGAGTTTATGAGAGAGTGAGAGATTGGAAGAGTTCCTGTACAAATAAGTAGGTGTTTCTATAAGTGATTGTTTAAGAGAGTAAGTATGTGTAAGTTTCTGTAGGATTAAGTGTGGTAGTGTGTGTATAACTGTATATGCAAGTAAATGGATGTTTGATACTTTGTTTGCATGTGTGACTATGTGTGTGAGTAACTCTATGGATGAGTGGCGGTGTGTAACAGGATGTATAGGTGTATGAGTACATATGATGAGTGAGTACATGTATGAGTGACTGTATAGGGACTGTTGGTGAATGAGTGGATGTGTGTGTAGACCTTGGAATTACTGAATAGGTGTGTTGTAACTGGTATTGGTATGTCCATTGTTTTGAAAATGTTAGTTTGTATTTTTGAGTGTGTGTATCAAAGGTTATATTAGGGTGAGAGGAGGTCTGCCACTCTATCACAAGGATGATGTCATTAGTGATGTCATGAGTGATGTCACTGACCATGTCATGAGTGATGTAATATGTGACGTCATCAGCAGTGCATTGTGGCGCTGCGAGTTATAGTTAGCTGAACTAACTATAACGGGGAATTTCTATGGTTTTGTACGAGTGAAATATCCAACTAACTATAACGCCCTGAAACCTATGGTTTTTTCAGTTAATATATATATATATATATATATATATATATATATATATATATATATATTACCTTTTGGCGGTCTCCAGTAGGTAGTTATAGTTAGGACCTAGTTTCCATAGAAAAATCATTTTTTGACTCGCCTATAACTTTGGCGTCATTTGGTCAACTTCATGAAATTTTCCCAAAGAAATGTCAAGGTAGGTTCTGATTGCCCTGGAAAGTTTCGGGGGGATCTGTGCAGTGGGGACTGAGAATTTGGGGCACAAAATGAGGTTGTGTTTGTAATGTGAATTCAGATAAGAACATTTTGCCATACCTACAGCCTGAACCGCTGAACGGACTTACACCTGATTCGGCAAGGAGGTAGATATCAGTTCAAAGAAGTGCCTTTTGCTTATTTGGTATAAATCTGTTCAGTAGTTGTTGAGAAATTTAAGTTTAAAATTATAGTGATGTCTTTGGCCGCAGATATTTCAAAGCGGTTTCCCGATTAATTGCGAATGCACGTGCCAACAGGAATGCTAATTGGCTGGACTGAATCTGAACAGAAAGTTGCAGCTGCCATTTCATTGATCAGGAATGGTCCCCTTGGCTGGAAATTTCTATGAAAGCTAACAAAAGGGGTCAGGGTGGTGGTACTCTGACTCCATGTTTGATAAAGGAGGGTGTTAGTGACACAAGTTATGTGTCCAAAATGGATCAGTAATGCCATCAGTGATGTCACTGACCATGTCATGAGAGATGTAATAAGTGATGTCATCAGCAGTGCATTGCGGGGGCACGACTTATAGTTAGCTCAACTAACTATAATGGCCGAATTTCTCTGGTTTTGTACAAGCGAAATGTCAAACTAACTAAAACGTCCCTGAAACCTGTGGTTTTTTCAGTGAACTTCAAAGGATTTTTAAATGCTAATTTCAAACTATAACGTCCCTGAAACCTATGTTTTTTTCAGTGAATTTCAAAGGTTTTTTAAATGCTAATTTCTAACTATAACATCCCTGAAACCTATGGATTTTTCAGAGAATTTCAAAGGCTTTTAAATGCTAATTACTAACTATAATGTCCCTGAATCCTATGGTTTTTTTCAGAGAATTTCAAAGCTTTTTTAAATGCTAATTTCTAACTATAACGTCCCTGAAACCTATGTTTTTTTCAGTGAATTTCAAAGGTTTTTTAAATGCTAATTTCTAACTATAATGTCCAAAAAATGCTTTTTCTAAATTTTTAAACTTTTATAAAAATAGTGTGATGTTTTCTCCTTTCTAAAATACGCATTTACATTTTCTTTTTAAAGTGAATTCGCATACCGATCGCGTACCAGTCACGGTGGGTTCGCGAATCCAAGAATTTCGCCGCCATATTGGTTAAGTCGCGTACGATACGCCTACGGTATGTGAAGGGTGCGCGGTTCTCGGTCCCGGCAACGTCACTTACGTATTTCCGGGGGTTGCGCCAGGTGCGCGAATCCGCCGTAAATTATTTTGATTTAAAAGTATATTTATATAACTTTATTATATATATTATACCAAGAGATTAAAATACATAATTGTAAATATCATATATTTGTAACTGGAATAAAGATATATTATTGTTAAATATATTTTTCGGGAATCACGTCGGTTGCGCGTCGGGTGCACGTCGCTTGCGTGCCTGGTGTGCGAATCCCATGTGACTTCCATAGAAAGCATTCCATTGGTTAAGAAGCTTTTGATTGTAGAACTTGCAGGACCCCACCCAATGTTTTCATTCTTTCAACAGCATCTACAAAGACACAGCTATTCTGTTTTTCTCTTCTTTTCTGGATTTTTTGGGGTGTTTTTTTCACATCATGATATAATGGCTTCTTCAAATCCTGCGCAACAGCTTTCTCCAGAAGAAGAAGAAGAGTTGGAAGAGCCTGTCAAACGGAGGTATGAAAGTATTGTTTGGGCCTTTTTCTCCATTCTTGCTGGGGAGAAGAAAGTGAATGCATGTAAGGTCACGTGCACAGTTTGCGAAAAGGTCCTCTCACGTGGATCGGACAAAAAATTTTCGTGTGGCACCTCTTCAATGCTGAAACACCTCCAAACTATGCATCCACGGCGTCTCGCGATAGAACAACAGCGTCGAGACCTGCAAAGACAAGCAACTCAGGATGACGTTGCAGGGCTAAGCACATCATCTGGTTCTTCCACTACTGCCAGACCTCATATTATTTCTGAATTTGCTGGAGTGGAGCAGCGTTGTGTAAAGTGCAAAAAAGTTCTTTGCTGTGGTGAGCAATCGGTGGATGCCATCGTGGTTGCTATTAAAAAGCACCATTGTTAATTTTTATTTTTTTATTTTTGCAATGACTTTTTAATTGCATAATGTTTCCAAAGTTTTCTCTGTTCATTCTGTTAATTTTCTCATTTTTTCAAAAAAAAAACACCAAAACAATACAAAAAAGAGTTTAAAAATACAAAAAAATTATAAAAGTAAAAAAGAAGAAAACAAATGGTTCTTATTAGAACCGCCTATTTGGTTAAAAATATACAAATTTGAATATGTTGAATGAATTGCAGCGAGTGTAATATATGAAGAAGTGAATGGGTAGTGCATGTGTGATTGAATGAGTGCATGTGTAGTGCCTGGGTGATGGAGAAATTCATGTGTACTACCTGAGTGATTGCATGAGTATATGAGTAATGCCTGGGTGATTGCAAGAGTGCATGGGTACTGGCTGGGTGATTGCATGAGTGCAGTGGTAGTGCCTGGGTGATTAGAGGAGTGCATATATAGTGCCTGAGTGATTGAAGGAGTGCATGGGTAATGCCTGGGTGATTGCAAGAGTGCATGGGTAGTGCCTGAGTGATTGGAGGAGTGTATAGGTAGTGCCTGGGTTATTGCATAAGTGCATGGGTACTGGCTGGGTGATTGGAGGAATGCATGGATAGTGCCTGGGTGATTGGAGGAGTGCAAGGGTAGTGCCTGGGTGATTGGAGGAGTGCATGGATAGTGCTTGGGTGATTGGAGGAGTGCAAGGGTAGTGGCTGGGTTATTGGAGGAATGCATGGATAGTGCCTGGGTGATTGGAGGAGTGCAAGTGTAGTGCCTGGGTGATTGGAGGAGTGCATGGATAGTGCCTGGGTGATTGGAGGAGTGCATGGGTAATGCCTAGGTGCATGAAGGAGTGCATAAGTAGTGTCTGGGTGATTGCATGAGTACATAGGCAGTGCCTGGGTGATTTTATAATTGCATGGGTACTGCCTGGGTGATTGGAGGACTGCATGGATACTGCCTGGGTGATTGGAGAAGTGCAAGGATACTGTCTGGGTGATTGGAGGAGTACATAGCTAATGCATGGGTGATTGCATGAGTGCAAGGGCAATGTCTGGGTGATTGGAGGAGTGCATGGATAGTGCTTGGGTGATTGGAGGAGTGCAAAGGTTGTCCTTGGGTTATTGCATGAGTACATAGGTAGTGCCTGGGTGATTGCATGAATGCAGGGGTACTGCCTGGGTGATTGTATGAGTGCATAGGTAGTGCCTGGCTGATTTTATAAGTGTATGAGTACTGGCTGGGTGATTAGAGGAATGCATAGGTAGTGCCTGGGTGATTGCATAAGTGCATGGGTACTGGCTGGGTGATTGGAGGAATGCATGGATAGTGCCTGGTTGATTGGAGGAGTGCAAGGGTAGTGCCTGGGTGATTGGAGGAGTGCATGGATAGTGCTTGGGTGATTGGAGGAGTACAAGGGTAGTGCCTGGGTTATTGGAGGAATGCATGGATAGTGCCTTGGTGATTTTATAAGTGTATGAGTACTGGCTGGGTGATTAGAGGAGTACATAGGTAGTGCCTGGGTGATTTTATAAGTGCATGGGTACTGCCTTGGTGATTGGAGGACTGCATGGATACTGCCTGGGTGATTGGAGAAGTGCAAGGATAGTGTCTGGGTGAGTGGAGGAATGCATAGCTAATGCATGGGTGATTGCCTGAGTGCAGGGGTAGTGTCTGGGTGATTAGAGGAGTGCATAGGTAGTGCCTGGGTGATTATATAAGTGTATGGGTAGTGGCTGGGTGACTGAAGGAGTGCTTGGGTAATGCCTGGGTGATTGCATGAGTGCAGGGATAATGTGTGGGTGATTGGAGGAGTGCATGAGTAATGTCTGGGTGATTGCATGAGTAAAGGGGTAATGCCTGGGTGATTGCATGAGTGCAAGGGTAGTGCCTGGGTGATAAGAGGAGTACATGGATACTGCCTGGGTGATTGGAGGAGTGCAAGGGTAGTGCCTGGGTGATTGGAGGAGTGCATAGCTAATGCATTGGTGATTGGAGGAGGGCAAAGGTAGTGCTTGGGTTATGGTATGAGTGCATAGCTAGTGCCTGGGTGATTGCATGAGTGCAAGGGTAGTGCCTGGGTTATTGCATGAGTGCATAGGTAGAGCCTGGGTGATTGCATGAGTGCAGGGGTAGTGCCTGGGTGATTGCAGAAGTGCATAGGTAGTACCTGGGTGATTTTATAAGTGCATGGGTACTGGCTGAGTGATTAGAGGAGTGCATTGATACTGCCTGGGTGATTGGAGGAGTGCAAGGGTAGTGCCTGGGTGATTGGAGCAGTGCATACCTAATGCTTTGGTGATTGCATGAGTGCAGGGGTAATGTCTGGGGGATTAGAGGAGTGCATAAGTAATGCTTGGGTGATTGCATGAGTGTAGGGGTAATGGCCAGGTGATTGCATGAGTGTAGGGGTAGTGCCTGGGTGATTGGAGGAATCCATAGGTAACGCCTGGGTGATTGCATGAGTGCAGGGGTAGTGCCTGGGTAATTAGAGGAGTGCATAGGTAGTGCCTGGGTAATTTTATCGGTGCATGTGTACTGCCTGAGTGATTGAAGGAGTGCATGGGTAATGCCTAGGTGAATGCATGAGTGCAGGAATAATGTCTGGGTGATTGGAGGAGTGCATTAGTAATGTCTGGGTGATTGCATGAGTACAGGGGTAATGCTTGGGGGGTTGCATGAGTGTAGTGGTAGTGCCTGGGTGATTGGAGGAGCACTTAGGTAGTGCCTGGGTGATTTTATAAGTGCATGGGTACTGCCTGGGTGATTCCATGGGTACAGGGGTAGTGCCTGGGTGATTGGAGGAGTGCAAGGGTAGTGCCTGGGTGATTATATAAGTGCATGGGTAGTGGCTGGGTGATTGAAGGAGTGCATGGGTAATGCCTGGATGATTGCATGAGTGCTAGGTAGTGCCTGGGTGATTGCATGAGTGCAGGGGTAGTGCCTGGGTGATTGGAGCAGTGCATAGGTAGTGCTTGGATGATTGGAAGACTGCATGGGTAGTGCTTGGGTGATTTTATAAGAGCATGGGTGTTGGGCCTGGCCAAATATAAAGCAGCAGTCTATTACATGACTCAACTGTATGTCTCTCCATATTGTTGAAAGCATGCATGCATATGTCTCTACCTTTTCAAATCATCATCATATCTAAAAGAAATATACAAATAGATGTATACCTGTATTTTATACATCTAGTATCTTCACATTCATAGCAGACATGAGAATACATGTGCAGGTACAGACATACAGCAATCACAAGACCATGCAGACCTTAAACTTAAAACTTGACAGACTACACTTTACATTTCAAAGAGAGACCTACATTTCTGCGCTGTACTTCAAGTATACATTTCCCCAGACTCATAGAAAGTAGCCTAATCACTAATCCATCTGCCAACATATCTTAAAACTCACTTCTGTGCTGCAGCTTCACCATTCTATGAATACTCAGAATGTTGTGCCTAGCCAAATATAAAACAGCAACCTATCACATATCTCTGCCATACGTCTCACCATATTCCTAAAACCATGCATGCTTGTATTTGTACCTATTACCAAAAGCATAACAATACATGTGTAAGTAGAGACATACCTCACTCACAAGACCATAAAGGCTTTAAAACTTGACAGACTACACTTAACATTTCAAACACACACCTAAAATTATGCGGCATATTTCAAGTGAAGTTTTACACAGTGTAGAAAAGTAGGATATGCTTCTTATGGTTACCCCCACTTTTTCCTTGATGTTACACTGTTTTTGACTAGTCTGACTGGGATCCTGCTAATGAGGACCCCAGTCTATCTGCTTTCTCCCTAAAATGTATTGACATGTACTTAGGTACACTCCTGATTGGATATTGGGGTACCCTTATAAGGCCCTAGTATATGGTACACATGTACCCATGGCATAGGTACCCCAGAGGCCTCCCATGGGCTGAAGCATGTATTATGCCACCCATGAGAGGCCATGCAAAATGGAATTACAGGTCTGCCATTGCAGCCTGTGTAAGATGGTGCATGCACCACTTACTTTAGGTATAGGTTTACTATGTCTATAGGTCACTACACTTAAAACCTATAAGTCACCCCTATAGCAGGCCTTAACAATCCTGAAAGCAGGGTGCTGGGTTTTACTTGAGAGGGTGCCCCTGCATGAGCAGAGCACCCCTGCAGCCTTCGGAGGTCATTCTCCTGGGTTGTCGGTGACACAGCCAGACATATAGGTAGAGGTGCATTATATGCTCGCGTAAAATGCTATCTTGAAAACGGCTGCAACAAATCATGTCATGTTTGGTATCAAACACCTTGGAATCATACCTCCACACCGGTAACCAGTGTGGGAGGTATGATTCCACCCTTCTGAAGCAAGCTTCATGGGTCCCTGGTCTTCCCGGTACCAGCCTTCTCGACCCGGACAGCACAAAATGGTTGCTGCCGACCAGAGACACATTTCTGCCCTCCTGCTGCTGAGAAAAGCTCAAGCAAAGGAAGGCAGCACAATAGGCATCCTGTCACAGGGAGGTGTGACCACCTCCCAGATAGGATTTAGTGTATTGGAGCTGGGTGGGTGCACATCCAAAGTGCCTGAAAGTCTGCACGAGGGGCACATTTGGTGTCCCTGTGCATAGTCCAACCCAAACCAGTTCTGGGAGCCATTGACTCCTGCTCTGGCGCGGAATTGGACAAAGGACATGGGAGTAACCTCCCCACTGTCCTGACCCTCCCCTCGGAGTGTCCCCTGAATATGTACAACCCTCTCCCATGGGAACAAAAGGGCGTACCTGGCTGTAGCACCCTACATTCGACGTGGACAAGATTCTGAACAAGAAACCACTGGCCTTCGACCTTCTGGACACCTTGGACTTCGACTGGGCCTGACTTCGTCTCCCTCTCTGTCAAAGCATTGTCTGTTCTCCTGCCCCACACAGGCTCCACACAGGACCTGTGGAGCATCAAGGACAACTAAAGTATCTCCCTTGGGGTGAAGGAGTCATTCCCCTACATTCGCAGGCACCGTAACAAAACTGACCGGTCTGCTGATCCTGAGCTCCTGCAGACTTCGAAGACTCCAGCAACACAGGAGGTGGGTTCCTATGTTTCCTGAGGTTGAGCTGCCCTATCACCATGTTTGAGGCCAGTATCCCTCGTGGGAACTGCATAACCCGAACCCTGTGCACTGCATACATTTGCAAGTGCATATGCGTGTTGGTGTTCCCCAACTGCGTGCATTGGGCTTTCGATAGCCCCAACCTTACCAAGGACTTTGGCCTCCTCACACTCTGTGCCCTGCAATCTGTTGGTTGGTGAAACTGCTAGAGGTCCCCTTGCGACTCTGTGCCTTTGGCCTGTGGGTCCATTTGAGGGACAATCCTGATTTTCATGGGCTCCCCTGGTTGCTTCAGGCCTGCACTGACTTCTCTGGTCCTTGCTTGGCCAGACCGTAACCTTCTTTGACCTTCTTCATGGGTTGCCGCTGCCAAGGCTTGTTGGTGCTCCCGCCGGACATCGACCCCTCAGCACTCGACATCCTTCGTGGGACAGCTCATATCTGGCTCCTTGTCATCCTAGACATCTCCTGGTCCCTCCATCTGTAAAGTCAAGGTCTCCGTCTTCACACCTGAAGTACCCGACATTGGTGGGCATTCGTCTACCAAGCCCCTGGTCACTCCTGAGTGACCCAGACTCTGTTCCCTCTGCTTTCAGGTTCCTTCCATCAAGAATCCACCTGCAGATTCCACTGGACACTTTTCTTCTTTCCAGCAGTGGCATTTCATTGAAGACTCCCATTGAGAACAACAGCGGTTTCCGACGCCATTTCAGCCCTATGCACCCGGCTTCCCTGGGATAGGTAACTCTGATACTTTGGTATCCACGGGTGGGGTGGCTCTCCAACCTTCTATGTTCCAAAGGGTTTCCTCGTAATCCACTGGGAAGGATCCTTAAACATAAAAAGTGCAACCACGACTTTCCCATTGAATTGTACTTAGCACGTGGTTGTGTTCTCACACTGCACCCGTCCTCAGTGGGGACCCAACTCACTCGCCTTGGGTGGTTCCTTGGGGTCTCAGCGATTCTACACCCTCTAGACACTGTCTTGACTCGAGTCATGGTTCTTATACCACTATTTTAGTATATGGTTTGGTCTCCCCTGGAGCCCACTGTCTATTAGTGCTACTTACGATTGTTTCTGTGCTACAGTATTGTGTGCTTTGTGTTTATCTGCGTGTAGCAGATACTGTGAGGTATTTAAAGTGATATAGTAATAAATATATATTCATATAACTACTTTAACCAATACAAGGAAGGTGAGTAGACATCACAATTGATTGGAAGTCTTCCTAAAACCGTGGGGCGGAGGTCCATCCTAAAGCAGCCAACACTGAGGTTAAGAGACTACATCAGAACCCAATTTTAAAGCCTCTGGCATATGGTAAACTAGGGAGAAGCATAAAAAGATAACCTGTGCCCCCTGCCACTGACAGAATCTGGCATGTTGTCTATTTTATATGTCCTTGATTTTATATGTCCTAGTTGAGTAGTCGTTAGGCCGACTCAGAGGCGATCCCACAGAAATCATCTTTTTTTCGATAGTAAACACACTAGGAAAGATGATTTTTTTGTATAGACTTTGATAACTCCCAGGATGTTATGTTTGTGCCTGATTGGGGGAGTTGGCACCTCAATCTCATTTTTCAGTCTAAAAGCTTTTTTCAGTACCACTGGTTTCTTAACAGCAGGGGTATCTGAAAGGAGTGAGAGATGTTATTAGCTTGGACTGCTGGACGTAACACAGACGATATGCTTTTCCCTCTGGGCGTGACACAAACGGTAAACTTGATCCAGTGGGCATGACACAGATGGTACGCTTGACCCCTAGGTGTGATACAGGGTATAATTTAGATGTTAGGGAAAGAGATTTGGACCTGGGAAACTAGGTGTAACTTGTGTGTGGCCAAGAGGGGCCGTGGTTCCCGAATTATTCTTTTTTCCACATCTATCAATATTACCTTTGTCCCGGAGCAGATATTGGCAGACTATCAGGCTCACTTAGTACTGTGAGCCAATGAAAGCTTCCCCTGTCTACAGAATAGCATGGGCTAAAAGCAGGCTACAAAATGTTTGACCAAGTAATCATATTTTCTGCCAACCTTTGTTAAGTTGATATAATGTAGATGTGATGTTATGGTGCATTTATTCATTGCTAACTGTATTTTGTTGATCGGAGATTTTCTCGTTTATGTCTCAATATGAGGGTACTGTTATTTCTTGCAACCCCAACAGCCGCAGCCGGCCCTGGCCCTGCCCTCGGATATCTTTGTTGACGACCTCCTAAAAAATATAAGTCAGAA
Organism: Calotriton arnoldi; assembly: GCA_963921515.1. NCBI lineage: Eukaryota > Metazoa > Chordata > Amphibia > Caudata > Salamandridae > Calotriton > Calotriton arnoldi. The sequence continues at coordinate 190,895 of CAWUFW010017279.1, forward strand.
GCACAGGAGGGGCAGCGCAAATGTTGATGAGTAAACTCGCCGCTTCTAAAGACCTAACAGCGTGGAATGAATGAGGTAAATTTCTCTACAAGGGGCAGCCGGTTGTTGGTTCACACATGTACGATCTAGTCAAAGGTCTCACGCACCCCAAAACCCTAACGCCTCAAAATGCTCCTAGAGGTTGAGATCAGTTTCTACGAGCCGCCGCTGAACTCAACATCCCTTCCACACTCGTGGGTAATAACGATCACCGCCGTATGCTTGAAAGTTTAAAGGCACCCCTCCCTCCATCGCCAGCCGCCTCTGACATCCCACGACTATCCCCCTCTTGGAGCACCCAACCTGCGATGGCTGTACAGAGAAAAAGGCAACTGTCCAAATCCCATCCGTGAATTAATCCTTAATATTTCTACTAACTTTAAGAATAACTGTGCCTATTACGTGTATAACCGTGTCTGTCTTTTCTTCATATATTTCTTTAGTAATGGATGTCATTGTAATGCTCAACCTACATAACTGTTTGTAATAAACACTTTTATAACTTTTCAACCCGTCTCACTCGTCTATTAAAACATTTTTAATTATGGTGTATGTGGCAGCATAGACATACAGAGTCTGAATGCGTGGTTTAAAATTGCCTTTATTTTAAACGTTCATCATTAAACATACACACGTTACATGCCCTTACAATTTTGACAAACGCTATATTCTGTTTTCACAGGTCTGACCGAGGCCCTTGTGTTTTCTTTTACATATTTCACAACTAGACTGTCATTGTTAACAAGGTCACTCGAATATAGATTTAAGAAATTTCTAAACGCCACACCCTCTGACATTTTACTGATACAATAAATACAGTGTGCCCAGCATGTGATGGCTAATGAATCCTGGACCCTTAGCTTTTTATACTCAACACTCGCTGCAGCTTTTTCACAAACTTGAATATGGGCTGTGTATAGATACTGTGTTCGAGGAACTCAGCTGTACTGTCAAACACTGTAACCTTGTCACTATCTATAAACAAGGTCGCCCAGTGTGTTCCACCCTTGTAATGAGGATCTGTGTTAAAGACTAAGGTGCGTGGTCTTTCTGGCCCTATTTTGGCTGGTATCCCGTCGCTAGGGAAAACGCCTAAAAAGTATTTCCTAGCGTATTTATGCCTGCTTAAGAAGTCCCGTATCTGCACAGTGTCCATTTCACAAAAGTTTTAAAGATAGTCAAACAAAATCTGTCTGGCGTGGTTGATCTGAATGATGCTGTCAAATACCGAGAATACGACCATGTTCACATTCGCAGATAGCGGATTACTAAATCGTATTTCAGCTTTTAGATTGCCGTTTTTGACCAGGTTGTAGTGATCACCGTCTTCCATGTCGGGAGTCAGGTCGAATGCGAACAGCGTGTATCCGGCCCCATAGCCTTCTCTTGACACGGCTACCCCGCAGTCCTGTAGATGCTTCCCGGTTATCGAAACCAGCCCCTGATATTCCCTGATGTAGTTGGAGGTTATAAAACTGGATGTGTAGGGTTTTGCAGGAATCAGTGCCCTCGTGGACCAGCGCAGTGTAGTTGATGTTGTAGTGCTTAAAATTGAAGGGATTTGAGGCGTAGATGCCGCTAAAAGCTGTATTGTCCACAAATCCGATGATGATAAGCTTGGGTAGTTGTCCCAGAAATAAATTCTGTTGCTGAGTTAATCGGGTGCCGGCAGGGATGCTGAATACCTTCAGAGCTACTCTTTCCACCGCGTACTTGGCGTTTGATATTTGCAAAGCGTCGGCGTGAGCTAATCTGACGCTCGGGGACACTTTCACCCTCTTTACAAACAGACTCGCTGACAGTATGTCCAGCTTGCACTGGTCCGCATCCCCGCTGATGAGACAGAATGAGTCCTTATTGCGAGTGAGCTTGATCTTAAGATCAATTCCGTTGATGAGCAGTTTATCTTGGAAGAAGAGGTCTGAATGTATGCGGCCCAGGAGGTCAAACTGGCGACTGCCCGCCGCAAAACTTGCTCTTTTTACAAAACCCTGATTGTCACCGTCCAGCTCCTTGGCTTCAAAGTGTCCGTATGTGTCTTTGTAGAAGAGCCACGCTGAAAGCTGCGTGTCGAGGGTGTCGCTACTGTAATTTAGAATGCTCTCGAGGTAGGCTCTGTAGGCGTACATGTTATCGCTCTGTGTGATGAGACGATCGCCCAGGGTGATGTCCACCTGATTAAACACGGTTGCTAGGGGGTAAGCTATCGTCGCCCCTTTAACGTCTGCTGCTATGTCGGACCATCCGCTTTTACGATTTTACACATAAGATGGAGTAGTGTGTTGTTGAGATCCAAATACATATCCGTGGACCCTGATACATAAAACTCTATAGGGGCCAGAGGCGTCAAAGCGGCTAAAGGTGATACCTCCATGAAGAAGCTGTTTTCGATGCTTGTCTGCGTGGGCTTTAGAGTAAACAGGTCTAACTCGGATTTGGCGCACTCGCCCGATGCACAATGTACGAAGGCCATGTTTTAGTTTGTGCCGCTTTAAAAAATATTTACTTTAGAAGCGGTTCTCTTCTTCTTCGAAGCTCTCTTCTGTCTTGGGGTTTTTCTTTTCTGAGCGCGCTTTGAAGAACTTCTCCTTTTTTTATAGGGGGCAGGTGGTCCTCTGCGCCTCGAAGCACGGCGCTTCCTTTTATCACACGCGCGAGGCCTCTACACCGAACCAGCGCCTTCTTGCAGCTGTTTGTTCATGCGCTCGGCAACCGCCGAAGTAACAGACCCTACCACGTCCTGGGCAATGTTCGTAGCCGCCGCTTTAACATGCGGTTGTGCAATTTCATAGCCTCTTCTCAAGAAGGGCTTAGCTCTTCTAAACAGACTGCGGAAGAAATCTCCTAGACAAGCCCCATACATAACCGGTGACCCTTGAAAGTACGGAGGACCTTCATATCCGGCCTGGTTTCGGTAATAGTCCCTGTACATAGACGGGTCCCCGTATGTTTTCACAACCACCATGATGCCTGCTTAATAGCCTCTGTCGCGTCTCGGCCTTAAATGAAGCTTAACAATAACTTTCCCGTATTTAAAGGACACCGGGACGGACTGATCATCGAAGATCATAATTGCAATAGTGTCAAAATAGTTTTTAGAAACTGCGGCATAGTCTGGTTTGTTGAATTGAATATTGACCATCGTATTATTTTCGCCCTGTACATGGACCCATCTTGACAGCTGCGAGTAACTATCGCCGATCCTCTGGGCCTCTACAATAACGCTATACACATAGAGCATGTAGAACCCCCCGTTAATATCGGGGCACGTGCGATCCTGTTTGATCGGGCTTGTCGCATGCTGTACTGTGCCTAAAACTCTTCTTAATTTACCGGAGCAGTTAAACGACGTGGTGCGATTAGGGGCTTTAAGAAACACCTTCCTTCTGACGTTATCTAGCGACAGATTAATATTCGTATATGTTTCGATGATGGCTATGGATTTGTTGATGGCATCGACAACACTTGAAACGGTTGGGTAGTAGCTGTATGGTATGCTCTGGTGCCTGCTCACATGGTCCTGCTCACCCTTTATGTAAAACTTGGCCTCGCTCTGTGTAAATGTATTCCAGGTTCTAGGGTATTGGATTTCGGTTAGGGCTACCTCCCAATCCCCTTTCAGGTCCACCGGCTTAGCCAATTTCACGGTATAATTAGAAATCTGGTTGTCGGGGGACATGCCCTTAGAAGCGTTGAACGGCAGGGTGATATAAAAGGGCGTTGTCTCCATCTTATCAGCAGCTTTTAGATGGTCCTTAGCTCACACACCCTTCAGGGAGCTGGCCAACACCCAACTGTTAAATTTCTCCGGGCCAGCCCCTCCATTTGACATATGCCTGGCTATTAGCACCTCTACCTTTCCTTTTCCGAATCTTTTCAACCCTATACACCCTGTGTGGATCGACGGGTATCCTTTGTAACTCTTCCTTGTAAAAGACCTCCGACACCGCTTCCCCATCGTAGTCCTTTAACCTGTAAATATACATCCCTTCTTTAAGCTCCACACTTTCCACTATAAATATTTTGTCGCTAAAAGTCTGTTGGTAGCCCTTCGTAAAGACCCCTTTCAATTTTGAAATCCTTACGTGATCACCTTTTTTAAAAATAGGCTTCTTCACCTTTGTAGCGAAATTACGCCCGTACACCATTCTCCAAACAGATAAAGAATTACTAGGAGTTACCTCTACGGGCGCTGTTTTGATGGTCCGGTGATAACTGGCATTATATACAGCTAAAAAGGCCTGTAGAACATCAACGTATCTGTAGGTGTTCTGGGCCATAAAATACCTCCACATCTTAGACTTTAAAGTTCTGTTAAACCGCTCTACAACCGCTGCTTTTACCTTCGTGTGTGTTACAAAATGTTGAACCCCGTGGTGCTTTAATAATTTCTGAAATGCCTTGATTAAGAATTCTTTACCAGCGTCTGTAGTTTTTGAGGAATTCAACCCTTCTCGAAGATGGCTTTAAAAGCGGCTGTGACGCTAGCCCCACTTTTATCGCGTAGCGCTTCTGCGTAGGCGTACTTGGACAAGGCGTCTATAACGGTTAATAAATAACTAGCATCGCTGTTATGTTTTGCTATATCTTGAAGGCTGATGATATCCGCCTGCCATTGATAATCTATTTGCGCATTAACGATTGTAGGGCGCCTCTTAAAGCGTCTTCTGGCGGGTTTATGGAGTGAATACGCCTCCTCTCCTTATAACTAGGTCTTCACCAGGTCTCTACTTACAGGCTCGTTTTCATCTACAGCCCTTCTATACAGAGCTTCAGCGCTTCCCAAGCTGCCAACTCCCCTTGTATCATAATAAAGTTTTCCTAACCGCGCCCCCGGCATGTTATCATCCGCTACACCACAGGCAATGAATGACGCTTGTTTTGCGTAAGGACCTTTTATTAAAAATAAAGAATATTAACAAAACATAAACAGAAGGTACTTTACATTTTCATAGTAAGCGTTGTAAGGCCGGATTAACACATAGCCACCTTGCGGTGTAACATTCTACTGGCTGGTTCTAAATACACGCTATCATGTAACGTTGAATAATACCTTATTTAAAATAGTCTTCGGGGCCCAAAGACCCTATTTTTCAATTTTTTAATACAGATTACACATACGCCTTTCTACGAGTCTTTCTATCATCTTTCTATCAAAAGCCGTGCACATCCCCTGCATACATGGTAGTTTTAAACTCGGGTCATGGGCGTATCGGATCTCATTGAGTGCCGCTGACAAGATCCTCACCATCTCAGGGTGGACATATTTCTTTTCAGTGTACAGCCCGTACACCACCCATATCAGTTTATACACCTTGTACGGCTCTAACAAACTACAAATATATCGTATTGTTCTTGTTCTGTATGATTCGCACAAACATTTGTGCGCCGCCTGCTGAGGATCGTTCATTTGATGTCCGTGACAAAGGCTGTAATAGTCACGCTTGACGCAGTTTAGTACCACCGCCGCGGCGAAACCCTTAACACACTGCATGGCTTTGTAGGACACTCCTGGATCATCCTTTTCACACGTGTCGTTCTTAGAGCCGCATACACACTTGTCGCACCCATCACTGTTTTGGCATGTGGAACTTTCCGCCTGTTTTGAGCACCACAGACAATTGAAAATGACGTTGTTCGCTTTTGCAGGCTGCCACTCTGCCGCAGGTCTTTTTGGGGTTGCTCTCTAGGGTTCAAAAGAAGAAAGATTGACAGTCCGTTAGTTGAAGAAATAAAATACATCATTATGTATCTGCCAGTTCATAACATTTTTACTAACCTCAGCATTTTCGCCTCCCTCTGCGGTTGCTCTGAAATCTTGAGAGTCACTAATGTCCTGCGATGCCCCATCATCTTCGACGCTTGTACCCGGCTGTTGTACCTCCTGAAAGCCCATTTCTTCACAGACGGGTGTGTTAGGAGGTGCTACAGCTTCTTCACCATAGTGCATTATGAAGAAAGTGCATCCAGCTGGGGTTGTTCTCTAGGGTCAAAAGAAGAAAGATTGACAGTCCGATAGTTGAAGAAATAAAATACACCCTTATGTAACTGACTGCTCATAACATTTTTACTAACCTCCGCATTTTCACCGCCCTCTGCGGCGGCTCTGAAATCTTGAGAGTCGCTAATGTCCTGCGATGCCCCATCATCTTTGATGCTTGTACCCGGCTGTTGCACAATGGCCTTCTCAGGAGCCGTATCCTCCTGAAAGCCCACGTCTTCATAGACTGGTTTGTTAGGTGGAACTATCGATTCTTCATCTTCCTCCATGTCCACGAAACTGAGACCCGCATACACGCTGTCACTACACGAGCCCTCACTCTCGCTGCTGTCACCCTTAATCGGGGACATCCGGCATACGCAATCCTTGAGATTGAGTGCTTCCATACGCCGACAAAGGTCGTTGCCAAAACCAGTAACGTCGCAGCCCATATCCTTAGGTGTTTCTTGTTGAGCATTCTCGTCCATTACCAGGGGTGTTAAGCTGCGGTAATATCTATCGATAGTGGGTTGGGCGCCACCCAACACGGGCCTTTTCACGAGTGGGTTGTATTTCTTCATGATGTCTGCTGGCTGTACAAGGCTCTTAAGGAGGCCTTATATGTATCCTAAACAGCCCCTAAAAGGGGCGTGCACCTCTACACCACAACATACCAACCTCCGTCATAGGGCTCTGGTTCGCTGCTGTCTCCAAAAAATGCCCCGCCCTATGGCAGGCTGCCCCTTGGGGGCAAATGGTCACCTACATCCATCATGAGGGTTTGGGACCTGTCACTTTTAGTGCAAGGGGTGTGGCACCTGTCACTTTTGGGGACACGAGTTTGATGAGCAATGGTATCCAGATTTACTACTGGCGTGTAGCGATGGGCACTGCAGGGCCTAGGACTTCAGAGCCCATGACAACCTTTAGCTGTGACACCCAGCACGTCATAAATGGGGGAGGCACAGAGGTGTGCAGGACCCAAGGCCAGGGATAGAATTTCTCAAGCCTTGGTGATCTCTCTTTAAAGTCTGGTGCAAGTACCTTTGTGCACCTGGATCAGCCATCAGACAGATATCTTTGCCAGTCAGCAGGAGGTCGGCCTTTTTAATTTGCCAAGAATGACTAATAGATTATTATTCACTCTTGGTACAATAAAAACAAATGGGCCAGAAAACAAAGGGGCTTACCCCTGAACCCATTAAGAATAGATGCCTCTGGATTCATCCCTCACTCCCTCCAAAATATGTGTGTGGCTATGCTTTTCTGGATAACCATTTTAAAATTATGTGTTTTTTTGGTTGAAGGGTAGAGTTTATCATAATGACTTTTGTGAGTTTGGTCTACTGTTGACTTCAATGAAAGATTCAGAGTCCTTTTTATCAGTTCTTTGCATGTTTCAGTTCTTGTTCTTTCTCTGATCATAGGTTTATGTTCACATTCTTAACAGGTTCTCAATTGGGCTGTTCCCGAGGCTCTTAGGCATGGTGTTTGCCATAGAAGAAATCAATAAGGATCCTTTTCTTTTACCCAATGTCACACTTGGATTCTGGATGTATGACTCTTGCAGGGTGTTGGCACATGCTTTGGAAGGAACGTTGTGGATGCTAACAGGGAAAGAGGCAATTGTTCCAAGCTACCACTGTATGAGATCCCACCAACTAGCAGCAATCATTGGAGATGCGGGTTCTCGCTCCAGTATTCCAATGGCTCGACTTTTGGGCGTACACAGATACCCACAGGCAAGTTTCTGCAGAAATTACTGTTCCTATTGTAGGTTCTCTGACACAATATCGAATCCAAAAATATTGTGATACAGAAATATTGTGTCAAAATTATCGATCACATAAATATCGCTTTTATTTACTTACTGGTAATGACAAAAATATCAAAAAAATAACATGGATTTACACTAATATCAAAAAATATAGAAAACAATATTGTTTTTAACTATATATGTAGTTTAAATAAGTACAAATTAAATATTTTCACATATAACATTAACACAATGTAAATTAAATATGTTAAATAATATTTTAAAATATACAAATATTAACTAATTTAAACAAACACACACACACATATATATCAAAGTGTGTATGTTTATATACACATATATGTAACAGCCAGGTTTTTAAAAATATATAAATTTTAACTTCCAATATAATTGTATAATTGTTTTTAAAGTTACCAATATAACAAATATATATATATATATATATATATATATATATATATACATATATATATATATATATATATATATATATATATATATATATATATATATATTGATACACACTTACGGGCCAATTCCGATGTGGTTTGGAAGGCCTCCTAACTGCATTTGCTCCGTCCGAATCGGATCGGGAACGTGTCTTTCCGACCGAATCGGAAAGGTTTCCGACCGACCAATTACGATGCTAGTTAGGCGTTAGGAATATCCTAATCAGAACCCGATGGCATTCGGAATGACCAAGCCATATGGAGCAGACTCGTACGTCTCTACGGGCCATGTTTCCGAACGACCGATTACTATGCTCGATTTGGACAGCCTTTCCGAATCGTGCGGTTCGACTCAAATCGGCAGTTGGAATCAGACTTTGGGGACCCGCAGCGGGCCCCCCTGCAGCTGGAGCCTTGCCAATTGGGCCCATGGGGGTACCCATGAGTCCCCCCTTACCAGCCATGCACAGTGTGGAAGGCACCAGGGGGCACCCACCACAGGGAGCCCGATTTTCCCCAGCCACCCCTTTCTTCAATAGGAGCCTATGCAGTCAGTCGGAAAATTTACTCCCATTGAAGTCAATGGGAGTCCGACTGAATCGTATCTGGAAGCATCCGGATGCACTGTAATCAGTCGGTCGGACTCTCTCAATCCAAGTCGGTCGGAAACCATTCCCAAACCGATTCGGTCAGAATGATTTCCAAACCGCATCTGGAATGGGGCCCTTAGTCTACCAATCGGTACAAAGTAGCTTCACAATTGCTTTTTTTTGCGTTCACTTAGTGAAGCCAGTTAAGCCGTGGGTAAAAGCAGAGGAACTCTGGTTTAAGAGTCTGGCGGGAGAACATCAGAATGTACATACGTCGTGAGCGACGCAATCATATCATGTGACCAAGGCCGCAGAGACAGCCGAAACACGTAATGGCAAACTAAACAGAATAAAGAAATAATCTGCAGTTTGTGTCTGCCTCGATCTTGGTGAGATGACGGAAGGATTGCGAAGGCAATATATAAATATTATATATATATAATAAAAAGTACAAGTAAACTGTCAAAAATTTAAAATATTTCCAATCTAATTGTACATAAAAAGTTAACATTATATAAAAACATTTGACCAAAAATATCTTAAATATCGCATGAAGGTATATATATAAAAAAATATACATTTAAATACATAAACCCTTAATAATATATATCTAAACAATATTCATTTTTTAACTATATAAATATTAAATATGCTATTCCCACTTTGATTTATACAACAGTAGAGGAAGCATCAAACTCAGGAGAGGTAAAACTTACTATTCCCACTCCAGTCTGTGCAACAGTAGGGAAAGCGTTGGACTGAGGAGGGGTAACATTTACTGTTCTCACTCCAGTATGTGAAACTGTAGAAAAATCATTGGACTCAGTAGCAATAAAATTTACTATCCCCACTCCAGTCTGTGCAACAGTAGGGAAAGCGCTGGATTTGGGAGGTGTAATATTTACTATTCCCACTCCACTCTGTGCAAATGTAGGGAAAAAGTTGGACTCAGTAGGAATAAAATGTACTATTCCCACTCCAATAAGTGCAACAGTGGGGAAAGTGTTGGATTTTGGAGGGTTAAAATGTACTATTCCCACTCCAGTCAATGCAACAGTAGGGAAAGTGTTGGACTCAGATGGGGTACAATTTACTATTCCTACTCCAGTCTGTGCAACAGTAAGGAAAGCATTTGACTCAGGAGGGGTAACATTTTCTATTAAGAATCCAGTCAGTGCAACAATAGGGAAAGCATTGAACTCAGGAGGGGTACAATTTACTATTCCTCTTCCAATCTGTGCAACAGTCAGGAATGCATTGGACTCAGGAGGAGTAAAATGTACTATTCCCATTTCAGTCTGTGCAACAGTAGGGAAAGCATTGCACTCAGGAGGAGTAAAATGTACTATTCCCAGTTCAGTCTGTGCAACCGTAGGGAAAGCATTGAACTGAGGATTCCTACTCCAGTGTGTTCAACAGTAGGGAAAGCGTTGGACTCAGGAGAGTTAAATTTACTATTCCCAGTTCAGTCTGTGCAACCGTAGGGAAAGCGTTGGATTAAGGAGAAGTAACATTTACTATTCCCACACCAGTCAGTGCAACAGTACAGAGAGATGAGTCCACTTTAAAGAAATAACTTATTTTAATAACTGTTTTAAATAACAAAAAATATACATATTTTAAATTTGAAAAATATTGTATTGTATTGTAATTGCATTTATATAGAGCTTACTACCCCTGACGAGGCATTGAAGTGCTTTTTCGGCGAGTAGCACGCTACTCCGGAACCCATAAGGATTAGTGGTGAATTAGTATAGTGAAATATGAAAGTAATTTCAGTGGTAAATATTAGTCAGTTATTTGGATTGAGAAGGATAGCGGAGTGATAGAAGAGGGAAAAAGGTTTGCATTTATATAGCGCTTGTTACCCCCGATGGGGTGTTGAAGCACTTTTTTGGCGAGTAGCACGCTACTCCGGAACCCATAAGGATTAGTGGTGAATTAGAGTAAAATATGAAAGTAATTTCAGTGGTGGATATTAGTCAGTTATTTGGATTGAGAAGGATAGCGGAGGGATAGAAGAGGGAAAAAAGTTTGCATTTATATAGCGCTTGTTACCCCCGATGGGGTGTTGAAGCGCTTTTTTGGCGAGTAGCACGCTACTCTGGAACCCATTAAAGGATTAGTGTTGAATTAGAATAGTGAAATATGAAAGTAATTTGAGTGGTGGATATGTTAGTCAGTTATTTGGATTGAGAAGGGTAGCAGAGGGATAGAAGAGGGACAAAGGTTTGCATATATATAGCGCTTGTTACCCCTGATGGGGTGTTGAAGAGCTTTTTCGGTGAGTAGCACGCTACTCCGGAACCCATAAAGGATTAGTGGTGAATTAGTATAGTGAACTATGAAAGTAATTTGAGTGGTGGGTATTAATCAGTTATTTGGAATAGCGGAGGGATAGAAGAGGGAAAAAATGGATGTATAAAAATAATATATGTCTAAGTTTAACAAAAAATAAACAAATTACATGATTATTAAAATGTTTAATAATTATTATAATATTAAAACAAATAATATGAATTACTTGAAAATATCACACTATATTTCCACAAACATAACAGCCAACAATTAAAATGTGGGAGAAATAAACAAAGTATAACACATTTAACATATTAAAAAAATAAAGAAAACAAATCTTAATAAATTAATACATATTTTTTAATTTATGATTACTCAAATTACTTCTTACCAAATTCCTCTACAAACTAAAAATACACATCTAAAATATAACTTAACAGATATGATAATTTCACAATTAACATAATTTTCAATTAAATAATTAATATTAATTAAAATGAGTTATTAGTATATATATGTAATTTTGTTCCCAACCTGTACCCCTACAAACCCATACCTAAATCATAACTTAAACAAATGAATTACACAGTAAAATTAATTAATTATCAATTAAATAATTATTAATGACTAGAATTGTTTTTTATTAATTAATTTTAATTTACTTCCCACTCTGTACCCCTACAAACCACACAACCAGCACCTAAAGCATAGCATAAAAATAAATTAATTACACAATTTGCATAATTAATTATCAATTTAATATTTAAACATTAGTTATTAAGTAATAATACCTAATTTACTTCCCACTCTGTACCCCTAGAAACCCCACAACCCACAACTAATTCATGATTTAAAAAATATTGTAAGTTCACAATTTACATAATGAATTATCAACTAAATAATACATAATGATCAAAAAAGAAACAATACCTACTTAAAATTAGTTTACTTCTCACCCTGTACTCCTCCAAACCCCACAACCAGCTACAACAACCAATTACAATAAATAATTAAATTACATTTAAAAACAACTAAGAATTTATAAACTATGTTAAAAAACATTAATAGTAATTATACAAACAATTTATAACATACAATTATAAACATATACTAAAATGCATAAAAAATAATTAAAAATCAATATTATTTTTGTCAATGATATTAACATAGATATTTTTAACATCAATATTAACGACTTTGATATTTTTAACATCAATATTGACAACATAGATATTTTTGTAAACAACATTAACAACATAGACACATTTAACATCCATATTACTTACCAAAAATAGATATCCTTGTCAACAATATTCCTGCATCACGATATTTTTGGATCATGATATTAAAAACTCAATATCCCTGCATCTTGATATTTTTTTTAATATATTTTGTCCAAACACCCCTATTGTAATGTACCATCAGCAGGATCAAAGCATTTAATTGCCAAATACTTCCAGGTGCTGAAGATCATCATTCCAGAATTGTCTAGACTGTAGAATATAAAAAGACCTAGGGATAAAAGTGTGCAGATTAGATACCAGTGGAGCTACATACAAGATTGCATTCAATACTTTGAGGCAATGATGGGCTAAACTTGGGAGTTGAGGATCAAAGCAATAACATCACTATGTCCTGAAGAAGAAGCCCATTGTTATATTAGCCTATGATCAAGCCATGATAATCTATAGTATATAAATGGTCAGCCACAGATGGTCATAGGTTAACTTTGCTTTTGACTATGGTTTTGACTAGTAAACTTTTCCTGTTTTACTGAACCATATCATCCCATGAAATTTTTATATTATGGACATTATCTTTAGAAGCATGATATGAATTGAAGCCACAATAGCAATTTAATGAATTGTAAATGATGTTGCCTTCTTCAGTGCTGATTACCTGCTCTTCTGTATTGCTGTCAGATATCAGACATTTCAACGTAAACACAAACAATGAAAACAAGTCTTTGTCACATTATAATTTCTAGTATGAGCTGTACATTGCAGGACAGAACACCTGCATCTCTTTTGTAATTTCAAGCATTGTTGAAATATCTGCAAATAAGTATTTTAATTGTATTACCTCATAGACAAAGCATGCAGCCAGCTCTTACCCGGAAGTAGCTTTCATGATTTCACAATTCTTTTTAATGGTTTCACTTGTACCCCTCTGTTACTTTTCTTTCCTATCCAAGGGTGTGTGGTGTTGAAAGCCTTCACAAAGACTCTGCAACTTGACATGGTTTGCAAACATTTTCACTTTGTGCTATCTGCATAGACGTTATGTCAATGTATGCCACCTCTATCCTTGTTTAACCCTGCAGAAGATATACTTTCTAAACAGGCATTAGAAATGCCATTAGGTCTGGCTTATAAATTAAAGTTCCTCTTGAGTCATTGATGGCTTTTGGCACTCAATAAGTCATCACACATGCACTCTGTCACCCATCCTTGCACTCATGCATCTATTCACCCACCCACCAATTCATTCCTGCATTCACCCTTTTAAACAAACACAATAAAATGCACACAAATCTTGCTGCCACTTAAACATGGCGGGACTAAACTTGCAATAACAAATACAATTAAACCTAATAGTAAGTAGCCTCTTGCAATGGCATTGCTTATAGTGAATGTTTTAAAGTTTGAGCAGGACCACAACATTTAGAACAAAAGTATTGGATATCTTGGAATGGGAAAACTATGACGAACTGTAGAGAATGCCATTCCAGATTGTTGTCACTGAAGATGATATGAGTGCCAAGTGGACAATAAATAGCTTGATTCACAAAGGTAAACTTAGACCTGAAGTCTGACTTTAGACCTGAAGTATAAGTTTAGACCTGAAGTCCAACTTTAGACCTAAATTCAAATTTTAGACCTGAAGTCTAACTTTAGCCCTAAAGTCTAACTTTAGAACTGAAGTCTAAGTTTAGACCTAAAGTCTAACTTTTCCCTTAAAGTCTAAGTTTAGATCTAAAATTTAAGTTTAGACCTGAAGTCTAAGTTAAGACCTGACTTCAGGTCTAAACATAGAATTCCTGCCTAAAGATAGTCTTTAGGTCTAAACTTAGACTTCAGTTCTAAACTTAAACTTTAGGTCTTAACTTTGACTTCAGGTCTAAATTTAGACTTTAGACCTAAGTTTACCTTTGTGAATCAGGCCCTAAAAGAGAAGATCAGAAATAAAAAGGGACCCATAAAAAGGAGAAACTAGAAAATTAAATGACTGGCCCATCAGTCCTGACACTGAAATGCACTCATTTTCAGGTGGATGTGCACATGTGATCAAACAAATGCCATCACTTACTGGGTAAGAGAGCTAATTGCTGAAGTGGGTTGACACATTACCCTATTCATTATACACATGACACTAATACAGACCAATGGCAGAAGAGGGCGTACCCAAAGCCCAATATGGGCCTTTTTTTGATAGGAGTCGGTTGGACCACCGACCGCTATCATGGTGGCAAGCAGTTGGTGGTCCGACTGCTGCATTATGATACGACCACAGGGCTGATGGTCAGAAAGTACCCCTTTACATGGAGACTCATGCTGCGGCCCAGGAAAAGGGCTGCAGCACAAGCCGCCTTGTAAAGGAGCACTTTCTGCAAATCCATGCACCATGTGCCCTGCACCATGTGGTGCAGGGCACATGGTGCATGAAGGTACGTGGGGGCCCTACATGCGCCCCATGGGCCACTTTACAGTGGGCCACAATGGAAGGGGGCCCTGTTTGGGGCCCCAAACTTATGTTTCGAACAGCCTTTTCATGGCGGTCTACCCGACATGAAAAGGCTGTCAGAAAGTGATACCGTAATCCTGAAGGTGGTGCCTACCTCGACAATGCCTCCATTCGAGATTGTGTTTCCAGACGCCGCCCCGACTGGATCACTGATCCTGTCAGAGGCGGTGGTCTTCCCACCGACCACATAGGGTCCGACCTCCTCGATTGTAATCCGAAGGTCGGACCAAGGAGGTGTCAGTCAGTCGGACCACCACGGACGGCCTGTCGATGTTGGTCCGACTGACATCATAATCAAGCCCTAAGCATGCATATGTACCTGCATTTCTATATATAAATGTATCTATGTTTAAATTATTTTTTTGAGTACAAGATCCTGGAAGACAACTAAGCCTGTCAGAAATTCAAAGAAGAATTTGTACACTATAAATCTTCTACCCGTAAGGTTTATCAAAGTTGGTGACCAACACAATGTAACAACATGTAGGTCTGCAGGGTTTAATATGAAGCAGTAACAGTCCACCAGTGAAGGCATATTGGCCTTAACCTGTGCATTACATAATAACTAAATAGGCCTACTGCCTTTGTTGTAACTTTCCAAAATAAACAGATCAGATCTACACCATCTGAAATATTTTTCCCAATGAATCCAATCAGGTTTATAGTCTACATCATTGGTTTGTCACCATAACCGACTCAGACCTACTGTATTGAGCATAAGCTTTCCCATAAGGTAGCCATCACGTATACTATAATAAAAATACAAATATGTGAACAATCACAGTTGTAAGAGCAATATGGCATCCCTCCTGAGAAAGCCTAATAATCATTAGCATAGTGCAAATCTTCGATGCCCTCGGTTTGTTTGAGTGGGTCAACA
Organism: Calotriton arnoldi; assembly: GCA_963921515.1. NCBI lineage: Eukaryota > Metazoa > Chordata > Amphibia > Caudata > Salamandridae > Calotriton > Calotriton arnoldi. The sequence goes on from CAWUFW010017279.1 coordinate 206,652, forward strand.
GCATCAGATATGTTGCCTACTGGGGTAATCTACGAGATTCTACAATACAAAATCCGTGCCTATAAGCTTTAGCACATTACAATAATAATCTACTCTTAAAAGCTTATTGTCTTTAACACATGCTTTCCACAGGAAGTAAGTAAGGTCTACTGGATTTGTCATAATGTTTCATAATAAACTGATCAAACCTCTGGAATGTGATAAACATTTTCAGCTTGCCAATAAGATCTATAGCCTTTACCATTATCTTGACACCATAATTAACACAAGCCTACTGAAGCGTGCTTATGTTTGAAACCATTTTGGATGTAAAATTACAAATATGCACAAAATTACAGTTGGCAAAGCAATACAAACCCTCAAAATGGCCTAGCAAGGACTATCGCAGTGAAAATCTCCTACCCTTAGGGTTTGTCAGAGAGGATCACTGAACTCCAAAACCTTTGCCTAATACAGTAATGTATGAGACTTCAAGTAAAAAGCACCTGTCTACAGCATGTAAAATAGTATGATAACAATTCATCATTAAATGCCTATTGGTTTTAAAAAAACTGTTTCCACAATTAATCGGCCAAGCCTACTACCTTTTGCATAACATTTCATAATAGATATTGCAGACCTACGGACATAACCTTTTCCAGTCAACAGGTCACGGCTGTAGCCTTAATCATTGGCTTGTCACTGTAACCAATTCAAGTTTACTGAGTACAGTCATAAAATTGCAACTATAGAAAAAATTACAGTTTTCAAAGCGAGATACTTAGCCCATCTATCAGTAGTCCTGCTAGAAGCAATTTTTCTGTTGATCACAAAAGATACAGCAGCGGCTGTGCTGGCAAACCAGACCTAAATTCAATTAGTCCCTTCTTAAATATTTAGATGGAGGATTGAAAAAAAAGGGGGCTTAACCAGCAAAAATGTATTTCTGGTGGTATTTATAGCACCTCAGCTTCAGTCGCAAGAAAGCATCCAGAGAAATCTTTCACACTATTGTGAGGTGAGTAGTATTTCTGGGTCATCATCGGTATTACGACTCTATTCCCTTGTAAACTGTGAAATATTTGTTAATGATGCAGAGAGTAAATCATATTCAGTGACCTGATTATTGGACATGTGAACTGCTGCCCATCATTTCTGTCTATGTCTAAATGAGAGTATTATAGTTCTTCTCCTCTGCAGTACCTCTGTTTACAGAAAAGCTTTGCAAATAGTAAACTTGCAAACAAAATGTAATTAGGTCACAAATATGCAACTTACCTTGAAGCACACTCCACCGGTTGTTTTTGGTGTGCTTGGGTGCTATTACAGTGAGATGATCTTACTGCAAAGAGAAACTAAATGCACTGTTGACGACAAATTGAAACTGGGAAAATTCAGCACTTCATCAAGAAAAATATTAATGCACCTCATCTTATATAGCATTCTGTTGCTTTATAGCTACAACTGTGCATCATAAGTACGCATAATCACATTCAAACAATTTGATTATTTTGTTAGTGAGCACTGCTGAGGCAGATATAGCAAAGCTGGTGCATGGAGAGTATGTCTAAGGGGTTTAAAGTTAAGGAGAATTGTTTCTCCAAGTTTGATTTCAAACATGACTTTACTGCCATCTTAAGGTATTAAGACTTCTTGAAAAAAAGTACAGATATATGATATTTAGAAGATATACAAATAAATAGAAGGCATTACAGCAATGCGTACCTCTATTGGGAATACCACTGCATTGGAAAAAGGTAAGTAGAAGGGTGATTGTCTGGGTTAGACTTAGGGTTAGAGGCAGGGATAGGGTAGTGGAAGAGTAGTCTTAGCCTTACATTTAGGGTTAAGCTAATTTGTTGTATTAGGCTTGTTATGGATAGAGGAATGTTTAGACACAGGCATTGGATTATGGTTATGGCTAAGATGAGGTTCAGGATTAAGGTTAATTTCAAGGTACAGTTTAGGTTTAAGGTTAGGACTAGGAGTTTGGGCTAATGCTAGGCTCAAGTTAGGGATAAGAATATTGTCTATGGTTTTGGGCTTAAGCTGTTTTCTTATTTGAATCTGGGTAGAAGTTGCAGCTAGGCTCAGAGTTAAAAGTAAGATTTGACGAAGGTTTGGAGTAAGGGTTACTTTGAGCTAAGGATTACTTCTAGGGTTAGATAAGGGGAAAGTGGTAGCATTGGGTTTTTGTTTAAGGATGATTTAGCTACATAGATATATAGATAAACAATCTAGTAAGCAATTACATTACCTAACTTTGTAGGATATGTTGTGGTATGTCGATGTAGTTGCCCTGATGTAACGGTTTGTCAATTTAGAGGTCCTTGATAAGGTAACTGTTGATCCCAAAAGTTACAGCAATTCACAATGTGATGTCCACACTCAGACAGATGATTCTGTAAGCCTAGTAGCTTGCCATGCTCCATCGCAGTTGCCCTGTGCTTGTGACGTTGTCCTGGGCCGGAGCGACCAGATATCCACAGCTGGCAATTTATGCCTTTGGTGCTATGTTTACTAAAGGTTTTAAAATTGAATGTCTCTGGTTTTACTGTTTGGATTTTTGTTGTTTTGGTGTTATTTTATTTATTAAAAATTATTCTTTTTTTAATTCTGTTGTGGGCTTGTTTAGTGGTGTGTTTTCACTATGTGAGCATTTACTTTACACGTTGCCTATGAGTTACACCTGGCTACCCTGTGCCAAGCTACCCGAGGTTTGAGCACAGGTTCATTTAGGGAGTGTTTGTGACTTCAGCCCTGAGAAGAATTGTAATTGCTACTTGAGAAGGTTTTTACCTCCCCATAACTAGTAACCCACATTCTTGGTGGCAGCAGTGAGATTTGGACGTGTGTTTGTGCAGTGCCATCCAGTAATTGTGTTACACAACCACCCCACATATATAATCTAAGATCATTTTGAGTTTTTAAATTATCCATGATTGGATTCTTTTTGTTTTTCCAAATCTATCCAAATTCCTACTATTGGACTGTCTGAAACCATACCTACAGCAATGGAGCTTGTGCTAGCCAACCTAGAAAGTTACACAGTGGCTTAGCTTTAACAGTTCTGCTAAGAAAGGGGACTAAAGCTAAAGAAGGGCACCAAAAGGTTTGAGCTGCAGAAGGTTCTGAGGGCTTGGACAGAGGTCCACCAGTTCATGACAACCACAGAGGAGAAGCATGATGAGGATTATATGGAAGAACAAGATCAGGATCTGGACATCAGTCCTGATGTGCAGGCTACAGTGGAGAATGATGATGCCAATTCTGAGTTACAACTCCCTACCCGAGCAGGAAGCAGAGTGTCTTCACATAGCCTGACCCCTGAGGAGCTGGTAGAAAGAAAGGCAGATAGGCAGTTCAGGCTACAGACGGCTCAACTGAGGATGGAGAATAGGAAGCTGGCTCTAGAAGAGCAAAAGTTGGCTCATGAAAGGAGCCTAAGAGATCTGAAACTAAAAGCAAAGCAAGCACATTCCAGAAATGGTGAAGGCAATTCCTGTGTCTTATGGAGTTAAGAAGGTCCGAATGCCCAAAGACCTGGTAGCCAGTTATGTGGTGTGTGATGACATTGATCAAAGGTTTTCATCTTAAGAGATGACCCTGAGAGTACATAAGATCCCAGAGGAGCACTGACGGGGTGGTCTGTGATGGCATATGTCTCCAGTGGGGCGGGACACTCTTCTGACCCTAGAAGTAGAGGACCAAACCAAATACACGCCACTGAATGCCTTCCTTTTAGCTAAATTAGGGCTGACCCCTAAAAAGTATTGTCAGAGGTTCAGGGACAGACACTAGCTCTCCTACCAGTCTGGGGTGGATTTCCTGGACTATTCTAAGAAGGCACTGAGTGGCTGGGTGAGGGGCAGCAAAGTTGATGATTACAGTGGGCTGTAGAACTTGATTCTCAGGGAGCACATGCTCAATATTTGTTTTACAGAGCTGCACTAGTACCTAGTGGACAGCAAGCTTACTAATGCCAGAAAGCTTGATGAGAAGGTGTACCTCACGGTAAGCACCAGAGTGTCCAAAAAGGTATCTGGGGGACTCTCAAAAGAGTGGTCAGGGGTCCCAACAGAAGAAAGAGCGGGGAGAAAAACTTAAAAGTAAGGAGTTCTCAGAAGGCCCTCAAAATAATTCCCACTAGAACAGTGGTAACCAGTCCCAGTCTGAACCTTTGACAAAAAGACAATGAGGTTTGTCCCCCAATGCACGAGTATGGGTACTCTTAGAGAGACTCCACGTGTCCTAAGAGGGCACAGGCCCCCACAGGTAGACAGATACCGGGGTTAGCCAATGTGGGAGGAGGTAATCGCAGTTAACTGTAGGGAGCAGATAGAAGTGACACTAGTTTCCCCGGGGGATAAGGAGATGGTGTCGAAAGCCCATATGCTTGCCAATACTTTTAAGTAGAGGCAGTGGGTCACCATTAAGGGGCAACGAGTGAAGCCTCTGAGAGACACAGGAGCTAGCATGACTACTGTAATGTGTCAGCTGGTGTCCTCAGAACATGTCCTTCCTAACACATTCTACCAAGTCATAGTTGCAGATAACAATGCGAGTCATTTACTGGTGGCTCTACTTCCCTTTGAGTAGGGGTAGCTCTCAGGTACTCTAAAGGTAGCTGTGAGCCATGTGATGCTTATAGATTGTCTGTTAGGTGGTAACCTGAAGCACACTATCTGGAGGGAGCAGGAGCTCAGATAACTCTTGGAGATGTTGGAATTCCCTGAATGTGTCTGTATGACCACAAGTTCCGTGGCTGCCCAGGAGGGGAGTCAAATGCTTCTGGCGCCTGTATCAATGGCCCAGGCAGCTGCCAAGAAGACTGGGGGGAAGGGGTGTGGAAAACCATTCCCTGAAGTTTCCCTGTTTCAGGTTGGTGGGGCATCTGCAGAGGATGCTCCTAAGCCAACCATGGAGGGCATTGCCAACCTGCGTGACCTTCCCGAGCTTGCTGGTTGGCAAGTTTAGGGTGGGCCCACAAGGGAGGAATTCTACAAAGCACAGAAAGAGTGCCCCACTCTAGAGGACTTGATGCAGAAAGTTGAGGCCCAAGCAGCAGGTGATGCCTCTGGAGATCACCTTATATATTGGGAGAATAACATCCTTTATAGTGCGCCTAAGGTTCCTGGATCTGGGGCAGCATATGTGCTAGTGGTCCCCCAGTGTTACAGGACCTTCCTACTGGGGTTGGCTCATGACATTCTCCTGGCAGGACATCTGGAGCAAGACAAGACCTTAGCCAGACTTGTTGCCCAGTTCTATTGACCCCAGATAAAGACGGCCTCAGATGCATTCTAAAAGTCCTGACCTCCCTGCCAGGCAAGTTGGAAGTTCAAAAAAACAACTCAACACTCCCCTGCTCCCACTACCTGCTTTTGCTACTCCCTTTTAGAGGGTAGGCATTGACATTTCTGTATCCTTAGACCCCAAGATAGCTTTAGGTAACTGGTTCATCCTGGTCTTGCTGGACCACTGCACTCGCTATCCAGAGGCCTGCAGGTCTGTGACTGTACCTGCAGTGGTCAGGGCCCTTAAGAGTGCTCCATGTGAACCAACTCAAACCACATTTAGATGGGGTCCAAAGCCAGCATGCTCCTGGTAACAGATGATGGAGTGGAAGAGGATAGCAAGCCTTTTCCTGACCTCCTGTTGATCCAGGAGCACAATGGGCCATGGAGGGTATCAACCTCTCCCCTACTCTGACCCCAGAACAGCAGAGGGAATGTTGCCAGCTACTGGAGCAGTTCTCTTCTCTCTTCACCTTCACCTCTGGACTCACACACCTATGCTTCTATGACATCTACATTGGAGGCAGTCTGCTTGTTAAAAATAAGATTTACAGAGTGTCAGACAAGGTGAGGACCAGTATCATGGTCCAAGTTGCTCATGTTAGAGGTGATTGAACCCGCCAACATTTCCTTTCCAGCCTCGTGGTGCTGGTACCAAGGCTGCCCCACTGGGCAGCATTGCCATAACTTAGGTATTGTGTGGAAACAGGGGCCTAAACTAGGTCACGAAGACTGATGCATACCCCATTCCCGAGCTGATGAGCTCATTGACAGGCTTCCTGAGTACCTTTGATCTTACATTAGGGTACTGGAAGATTGCAATGACTGAGGGGGCAAAAGAGAGGTCTGCATTCTCGATCCCCGAGGGCCACTTCCAATTTAGGGTGATTCCATTTGACTTAAACCATATGCCTGCCACCTTTCAGAGATTGGTCAACAGGTCCTTGCTGGGAAGGAGGCATTCTCTGCTGCTTACGTGGACATCGTAGCTGTCTACAGCTCTAGCTGGGAGGAACACCTGCACCACATTCAGGAGGTGCTTCAGTCCCTGCAGCAGGCGAGCCTGACTATCAAGCGGCGCCGGACTGGGAACCGAAACCGGCCCTGGCAAACTGCTCGGCAGGCCCCCCCAGGGGGTAGGGGGGCTGCAGCCGAGTTGTTTGCGAGGGCCGGTTTCGACCGATTTTGTTATTGGGGGCCGATATTGTCGACCCCCAGTAACAAAAACGGCCCCCCAGGGGTGTAAAATCGGCCCCCACTCTAGCGGCCCACCGGGGAAACGCCTGGTGCCCGCTATGGCCAGTCCGGCCCTGCTATCAAGGCGAGTAAATGTTGGATAGGAGAGGGTTCCATGGTGTATCTGGGCCACATGGTGGGCGGGGGCAAGGTGCAATCCCTCCAGGCCAAGTTTGAAACTATTCTGGCCTGGCAACCCCCTAAAGCACAGACCAATTTGAGGGCCTTTCTGGGCCTCACTTGATACTATAGGAGGTTTGTTAGGGGATATGGCACCATTGTGCTCCCTTAACAGAGCTGATTTCAAAGAAGCAGCCCAGAAAGGTAATCTGGACAGAAGCCTGCCAGAAAGCCTTTGATACCCTCAAGGAGGCCATATGTACAGAACCAGCCATCAAGGCCCCTAACTTCTCTAAGGAGTTCACAGTACAGACAGGGGCTTCAGAACATATCAAAGGGCTATCTTAGCACATTTAAATGAGGGGAGACTAGAACAACTAGTAGCCTTCATTAGCAAGAGTATACTTCCACAGAAACAGTGGTCGAATGCCATTGAAAGGCTGTCCTTTGCTGGGGTTGTGCACTGAAGAAGCTTAGACCATACCTATTCAGGAATTACTTTGTGTTTCAGAGAGGCCACAGGCTCCTCAGATGCAAATGAGCTGTGAAAATCACAAACTGTTGAGGTGGTCCATCTCCCTATAGGGAATGAACTTTACGGTGTTACACCTTCCTGTGTCAGACCACACCAACGCAAATGGTCTGTTCAGGTTCTTCTGCTTTAGTGTTGAGAACTACAAAGGGGTTAGGTAGTTCTCCCACCTTTAAGCTGAGGAGGAATACATGCGATACCTGCCAGCCATAGGCTGGTCTTTCCCCAAATGTTTTGCCTTCCTCCTTCATTTTTACTTATCTTGTCTTTGCTGGCCTTAGGACTTTCCCACTATGGTCAAACTCAGCCTGCTAGCCTTGGACCTCTTGCCACCCTGCCACACCCGTGCTCACTCAGCTCCCCGTAAGAGTTGTACATAGTGGTGGAGGTGATGACAGCAATGGCAATGACTGAAAGGCAGTGGATAAAGGGGGGGCTTTGTTTTTCTTGGGGTCAAGAGGATCTACGCCAAATCAGCTTCAAAGTGTGGAGGAGCGAAGGGGCACCCACCTGACCATCAGCTCCTTCTTTGTCTCCAGCTTGCACTTGGCTCTCAGTGGGCTGATGATCAACAGTTATCCTAGCCTGTGGGTGGGCACAAGCGCGGCAGCCAACCGGCAGGGAAAAGGCTGCAATCCGGACTCTCCATGAGTCATTCATATTATGGGTCTGCCTGAACCAGGAAGTGTATCCCAAACAGATACGGCCTTAACTACTTCAGTGCCCAGACCGCAGCCAACAATTCTCTTTCAATGGCACTCCAACTCTGTGGAACTAACCTCCTACTAATGAAGGCTACTGGTTTGTCTAAGCGCTACTCATTCAGCTGTGCTAAGACTGCCCATATGCCATGCTCTGAAACATCAGTTTGCACAATTAATTGCTTGGAGAAATCAGATGCCTTGGATACATGTGCTGTACACATGGCTTCTTTGAGGGAATCAAAAGTTTTCTGACAAGCCTCTGCCCAGATCCCCAATCTGGGTTGCTCCTTAGAAGTCAACTCAGTTAAGAAAACATCAATGGTGCCATAACCCTGCAATAGTAGCCTGTAGGCCTAGGAAGGCTCTCACTTCTGTCTGTGTCTTATGTGGTTGCTAGGACATGATGGTTTCAGTCATGGTCTGGAAAGGCTGCAACTTGACCCCACCTACCAGGTGTCTCAGGTACACCATGGAATGCTGACCAATCTGGCACTTACTGGCCTTGATGGTCAGGCCTACCTGTTGCAGGGTCTGAATCACCTTGTGGAGGTGATGCAAGTGTTCCTCCCAGTTGGAACTGTAGACAGCAACGTCTTTAAAGTAGGTGGCACAAAAGGCCTCCTTATCAGCCAGGACCCTGTTAACTGGGCCTGGGTGGAGGTCAGGAAGTTCTTCTACATGGAATTCCAGTGAGAGGCCCAAAAACTCCATCAAATTCCACGGAAATCAATGGACGGGCAGAGCTGCTCAACTCGGCCAATTGTGCTATGTTTTTGATTTTCAGTAGAGCGATGTGCATTTTCACTTTGGAAACTGTGCATGAACGACACCATGAGGTTCGCATAGACGCCGCCATTTTGTTTTCTGTTCTGTGCATGGTGCTGAGGCCTGTTTTTCAAACCACCCTTAATCTTGTCAATCCTCCACCTATCTGATTCATCCAACCCTCAATTTCCTTTATTGTATCAGTTTGTGCCCTTGTGTTTGTGCATTTTACGTTTTTGTCATTTTGTTTTAGTTTTTCATGACTTTTTTGCGCTTTTTAGGGTTTTCCCTTTACTTTTTTATTTTTTCCTTTCCTCGTTCCTTTTCCTATTGCTTCTCTTTTTTTTGACCACCCAGCGCCACTGCAGAGCAGGACAAGAGGGGCAAGAGAGGAAGTGGTGGCACCAGGACAGCTGTGATCTGTCCACCGTGCGTTCATTGGTGCAGCCAAGGGGTGCAGCCCTGTGCCATTTTCTCAGAGGTGGAGGTGTTATAACTTGTTTTTTATGTGCAGCGCCACCTCGCCTCCATGCTGGCAGAAGATGGCAGGCCTGGAAGCAGGTGCTCTCTGCTGAAGCATCGGCTGCATTCGGGGACAGTGCACCAGTGTGTGCGCTACAACTCTCGAGTCCAGTGCACTCAACAGCAGTTGACACACAATTAGGCTGAGATTATAGACAGCGAGCAGGACCTGCTCGACCTGCTAGGCAGTGAGATTGTGGGGTCTGGTGAGGAATAATTTGTTGTGTTCTACAATGCCAATGTTTGTTATTCAAACAGCACGCTGCTCACACTCAGAGGTAAGTTAAGTTTATGTTATGAATGTTATGTGACAATTTACTAGCCAGGTGCTCAAAGCTACCTAATCGTACTCGTTGGCACTCGCTTACGCTGATCATTTAAGAAGCTTTTCAGACTAATCTGTCCTTTCACTAAGACAGTGATATCAGTGAGTTAGTGTTTTCTGTGACTTTCTTTGTGCAGCGCATAAAGTCCCAAGCAATCTCACAGTGATCTGTAGTATACATCTATGTATAAAAAAAAGGGAAACTGAGTTGGCCTAACAAGGAGGTTGAGAAATCAGAAGTGATGAGAATGACAGATCATTTGTTTCAATGCATTAGACCCAAATGTAGTTTATGTTTAGGAAATATGGAGTGGGGCTTAGGATGAGGAGGATGGCCAACTCGATAGATACTAGTAGCATAGGCGATCTGATGTAGAAAAGTACAATGTTACTGCGGTTGCCTGTCAAAAGTTTTTTGGGGAGATTAACTGTACTGATCAATTTTTTGTATCTTATTTCTCTCGTACATCAGCATACACGGGCAAGAAAAGGTGGGTCAGGGAGCCAGGCACCACCACCAGCGCTATGGCTGATGCCAATAAGCCCTGTTATTATTTCCCTAACTTTAACCTCTGACCACAATTAGAACATTTTAATTTTAGCTTGTTTTTTTATTCTGTCTCCTTTTTTGTAACTCGAATGCTTGTTAAATTCTTATCTCTTCATTATCCTTTCTTCTATATTTCATGTTTTGTAGCTGACTTCCTACTTGTCTGTACTAGTCTGCAGTTTTCTTCTCCTTTCTTGTCAAGCTTTCACTCTCCCTTATATATCTTGTGGTACTGTAAGACTAACAGAACAGATTTCTTTGAACTTAATTGTAGATTAAAGCCCCAAATAATCTTGTATTGTTCATCATGCACGTTTGTTGAGAAGGTTTTCTTTTTCTTGCTCATGTTCAAACAGATAAGCAAGAGAGGGGTCATGGTCATGATGGACCCCCCAATGTTGTGCTATAAATTAATCATTTATACAGGACACCAGCAGTTTCCATGACAGTGCAGCATGGCAGGAAAGTAGGAGGTCTTATTTCATTTGCCTACCAACACAATATGTCCTTCATTGACCAACAGTCCACCCATTTATTGTACTTCAACGACTCAGAGCCATTTTAGCTCCATCCCTCCATTAAGAAAAGATTCTGTTTGGCTTGACTACTTGACTTTTCTTACATTGTAAACCAACAAAATGCCCAAAGTAATATTTTGAAAGAAGATGCTGCTAACTGAACTGTAGTCATGTATTGCAGTTGTATTTTGTTAAACAAAAATAAGGAGAGGCGTATCTGGCATCTAAAAATGTGAATTTTTTTTTTTGCCGCACAGACCACCAGTGCCAGGGCTAGCGCCAGTTCTGTGGGTATCGAGGTGGTTGGAGGGGTTACACAGCGGCGACAGAGACGGGCGGTGGTAAGTCACATTGTTTGCTTGTTGATAATTACTATTAAACTCACTGCAAGGGCATTGTGATTCGTGAACTCCCCGCTTTAGCAGATGCACAATAGGTTGAGTTATCTGTAACTCAGTAGACAAATGCACATAATAAATGTTGAAAATGATGGGTTGATGGAAAAAGGAAAGAAGAATGGATGGTTAAGAAAGGATGGGTGAAATGGTATATGAGTGAAACAGATGCATGGGTGGGTGAAAGTATGTTTGGGTGGGTAAATGTGAAAGAATAGTAATAGGATGGTTGAAATGGTGGATACTGAGTGGATGAATATATGGATGGACTGGAAGTTTTGGTGAAAAACTGGATGAGAGAAAGTAAAGCTTAAATGGTGGATATCAAAGCGTGACAAGAACAATGACAGAATAAATGGATAATTGCTTGGATTAAGAAACAAGGGAGCTAATCTGGAGAGGGGCATGCTCACCTATTTTACTTGTATTGTTTTTCAAAGCTATGGTTCAAAGTGTTTCAAAGTGGAGGGTATTTAATTGTTTGTGTACTCCCTTGGCTCACTGTATTTGTTAAGTGAGGCAGACATGTATCCTACCCATCATCATTAATCATCTCCCTCCCTGCCCATGACATTTAACCATCCATGACCTAAGTGCAGCATGGTTCAATTTGTCACTGCAGTGTTGGCTGTGCAATGTATGTCTGCTTCAGTTAATGCAACATTTACAAAGTTTTCAATGCATTGCAAACCAAAAGAAAGATATGTTTCCCTTTTCTCCGAATGCCCACTAAGTCACCTTTGAGTAGTTCACTCCTTTATTCGTTCCTCAGTACTGTCCCAACCTACCCAAAAATTGAAAAATCTGTTCCTTTCCCTGTACTGCAGTGCATCTTTTTTCCCAACGTTACATACAGCAGATAGGATATCCACATTGTATACGTGACGTGTGTGACATAGTATCTTATATATTATTCATCTACATTTTTGAAGTCGGGGTAGAATTGAAAGGCATTTGGAGAAGAGCAGGGCCATTGGAATTAAAGTAAGATTACAGCTGCCTCAGCTGTAGAGAGTAGCAAAGTATGTGACGCGCTGGCTAGCATGCCTCAATTAATTTAGCACAACAACTCGTACTCCATAGTTCACAATGCCTTACTTATTAAAGAAAGGTAATTTATTTTGATTTTTCTGTTTAGTTTTTTACTAGGAAAGCCTTTAAAAGAAAAAAAACTATTTTTAATCAGGTGTTATTTATTCTGCCTTAATTCTTTTAAACTTGCCAGTGCTTTTTTGTGTGAGGCATGTAAAGTTAAAAAATTGCCCTGTGACTCTTCTAATCACATCATATTCCAGTGGCCCAAGGAGACTAGCAATGTATTGCTACTGTTCCACTATTTAATTTTAAACAAGTATTTGTACATAGCATGGTTTACATTCTGTCTTTTTTCCTTTTTTCCTGGTTATAGCTACTCCTGCTGGTGAACCACCTGTATCAACATGGCAAGAGATAGCAGCCCGGCTGCAGTGGCAGAGGCTGGAGACAATCCAGCAGGAGTACCGTGGGCTGGTGGTGCTGAAGGAGAAGGAGGAAACTGAAGCAGCTGCCACTGCCCCTGGCCCCAGTTTCACCAACCAATTGTAGTCTCCAATCAACAACATCACAGCCAGCACTGCTGACAGCTGTCAGGCACCCGGCTGACCACAGCTGCTGCCCCCCTGCCACTCGACCCGTCAATTCCAGTGCTGCATCCTGCAGCATCTGATGCTGCTTGAGGTCCAGGATGGAGCAGAAACTTGAGCACCCCATGACCCGCATAGAGAACTCCTTCTTCTGAAGCCCTTTTTTAATTTTTTGTATTGGTGGGAGGGACTTTTGTTGTGGTTGTAGAGAGTGGGAAAGGGAGTTGGGACCAGGGTATGGACTAGTTTGGATAGTTAATTTCTCTTTGAACATTGGTTAGCCACAGAGTGAATTGTTTGGGGAGAGGGGTGGGCCTGTTGTGGGTGGAAAGGTTGGATTTTATAATTGTTAAAAAAATAAAAGGGAAATAATTATTTTACTTTATTTATGACTCAAATCTTTATTGTACCATTGCCTGCATTGCCTTTAACAACCTAGATAAACAACATCTTTAGCAGAAGTAACTAACTAAATTAGTTCATTTCACTATATGGTTATCTTAACTGAATAGAGAAGGCAAGGGCTGCTACCTCTCTCAGTCTTCTTACAGCAGGGTTTCCCAAGGTGCCATCTTATGGTGCTGGTAATAGTAGCAGGCTAGCAGGCTAACAGGGAAGAAATCACAAGTGAGGTCCCACTCTCACACAGGTAAACTCCGACCATAGGATTAATCAAAGGCAACCAGATTGAAAGAAAACACATAGTTAGTGGGTTATATTATATCATAACTTTAGAAAGACTGAAACCAGACTACTACCATGACACAACAAAGACAACCTGATATGATAACAAAAACTAGCAATAGTAACTCCTTCTTAGAAATGGGAGCTAGTATTTAATTAAAACTAAACTTACAAAATCCTCGCGTCAGGAGAAGTAGGCTTAGAGTCAGGAGCGGACAAGGTTAAGCGTCTACGCAACACAGCACAGGGCCTGAATGATGATGTTAACGAATGATGCATGGGAGTGTAAATGGGACCGGTGTGGGCTATTGCTCAGATGATAGAAGATCCCACAGTGAGTTGGTGTCGTTTTCACCACATCCTCCCCACCAAGTGTGTCATAAACTTGTGGTGTAAAATCAAGCCACACCTCAATAAATCACACAGTCTGAGGAAGAGGTTTAGGGGTTTAATGAAAGGATGGAAAAGGGAATTTGTGGAATGGTGTTAAAAATACAAACACTGCACAACAACAATATTCAGCAGGGTGATGAGCAGCACATGATCATCAATCTGTTGGGGACGGAAATGAAGGAAAAAGCATGACACAGTTCAGTTAAACGCATTGCACACACTCCGTCAGCCCCAGAGACCCAAGTTATTATTAGATATTTAAATGTTCTGTCATCTAGGTTAAAAAATACGAATTATGGAAGAGTGAAAATAACCGACACAGTTATATAAAATTATTGTTAAAAGAAAAACAATACTATATTTCCAAATTGGGCGGTGCATCGGCATTCTTCTCGGATTGTCCATCAATCTTGGGTGCCTGACTGAAGGGGTCCATTAAGGTAAGCAGGAGTGTTATGGAGCTTTCTCCTTTTGGGCAGGAGAAGAGAAGGCCTGCAGATTGTAAAACAGAAATGATATTGTAGAGTCAAGGAGAAGGACAGAGGTAAGCTTCATGAGGAGTGCACCAAGAAGACTCTGAGACAGAGCAACAGCATAGTCTGTTGCAATCATTCATGTTATGATTCATGTGCGATCGATTAGTGAGAAGTGAGAGCAATACAGAACCAATCACGGACAAGTGGCTGCATGTACCAGGATGATCAATATCACAACTGTCATCATATTCATCACAATTAGTCAAGTGCATGCATATTGTGATGATGTGACATCACGTCTGTCTCCAGTTAACTACAACATGTCCCCCACCCGACCACAACCACATAATAGCGGAGGTTTATTTTTGAGCCAGGACACACACTCATCAGCATTGCATTTCCCAAATTAACACACCTTTCACAATTCCACAGAGCTGAATATGTCTCTTAAAGTCATTGTCATGTTGGCTTCCCTTAAGTTGATAACTTCTTTCTTCTGGCTGTTGCTGATGTAGTCCCGCCCTGAGTCCTTCCATCATCATCCTGACTCCGAGTAATAAATTAGTCCAACACTGTCCCGACCCAAATGAGAGAGATCGACCTGTAGAGCACTGCTGTTGATGAGGAAGAAGAGAAACATTGAGTATTTTTTGTGTAGATTTGTGTTTGTTAACTAAACTGACTAATCTGTTCTTTGAACATTGAGAACCAGAAAAAAGGAGTTGACCCAGCAAGTACATCTCGCTAAGTGTCAAAGGGGAAGGGCCAATCACGTTCAGCAAAAATGATCCCCCTACAGCAGAGGTCTTCAATCTGTGGGGCGTGACCCCCAGGGGGGCCGTGGAGGCATGAAAAGGGGGTCACGCTCTTCATATGCTAAAAGAAAATGTCCCAGACGGTGATTCACGGTAGTTAACATGCTTTCCCTGGAGTGTTATTCTGGGACTTTCCTGGGCTGGGAAATCGAAGCCAGATAGACACGCCTTTCTACCAGTGTGTTACTGGCCTGAAAGAAATGCAAATGTGCACAATGAGTTAATCTGCAAATGTAAAGGATTTTCAGATTAACTCGTGCACATTTGCATGTTTTTCAGGCCAGCAGCACACTGGCAGAAAGGTGTGTTTAGCTGTCTGTCTGGCTTTGATTTCTCAGGACAAGAGAGAGAGTGCTGTTGCAGTTAATTGATCAAATCAATTGAAGCTTTTTGAGTGGTAGAGCACAGAGTTTACTGAGCTGTTACATAGCGCTTGCTATCCCTGAGAATGTGTTGAAGGGACAGATGTGTAAACAAATTGCATTACATAGGGTCTGGATATTACTAAAATCTATGGGTCTCCTTTACAATGAAATGGTGTAGGGCAGCTACGCAAGTATTTTTGCTGCGCTGCCCTATTCATAAAATATGACGCACCAGCAGCACAAGTTTTGGAAGCAGTCCATATATTTTGGAAGCACCATTTTATTGTAAAAAAAATTGCACATTTTGTAGTGGTCTATCTTATACTGTGTGTAATGCAAGTATAAAATAAAGATGTACATATTCACAGTGCTCTCTGTCACAGGCTGTGACCTCATAGCACTAAAAATACACAAGTCACTATTTTCCACTGCACCAACCACAATTTAATTCTGTGGCTCTCTAGTTTCACACAGACTTTTGCAGTGCATTAGCTAACCGAGGTTTCATAATTTATTATAGTGCACTTCACACTGAGTAACAACTTTTTAAAATGTATTTATTATTCATTGAAGCTGCCTGTTATTCTATATGTTTTCCAACTTTGCCCTGAAATTGAGGACGCACTCCACAATAGGTGATTAATCCAAATCCTTTAATATGAAATCGGCATGAACACTCCACTTTTGATATTGCCTGATGCGTATCAGGGCAGCTCGCTCCTTACTCATCGGCGGTGCTGCTGAGTCACAGTAATACTAGCCCCCTCTATTTAAGGCTACATGTTGATGGCGTCTTGCCCTCCAGTGGGCCTCTCAGGTGAGTGCAGTTAGCAGAGCATTCTGGGGCTAGTAGTGCATATTGCACATTATTTTCCTCCAGTGGAAACTGTGGCTTTTCAGTTGGTTTCACAATTATGTCAAAGCCCTCCAGTGGGCCTTTGAGTGTCATCCAATTTCAAAATAATACCCCATTGTACCGCTTTAAAACCCAGCATCATTCCAAGCTCAGCGGTCCCACTCATCGTTTCAAGGGTGGTGCAGTCCTCTGCAGCCGGACCGCAGCGAAATATGTTTTCCAACTTTGCCCTGAAATTGAGGACGCACTCCATGATAAGTGATTAATCCAAATCCTTTAATATGAAATTGGCATGAACACTCCACTTTTGATTTTGCCTGACGCGTTTTGGGGTATCTCGCTCTTTACTCATAGGCCGTGCTGCTAAGTCACAGTAATACTAGCCCCCTTTATTTAAGGCTACATGTTGATGACGTCTTGCCCTCCAGTGGGCCTCTCAGGTGAGTGCAGTTAGCAGAGCATTCTGGGGCTAGTAGTGCACATTGCACATTATTTTCCTCCAGTGGAATCTGTGGCTTTTCAGTTGGTTTCACAGTTATGTCAAAGCCCTCCAGTGGGCCTTGGAGTGTCACCCGGTTTCAAAATAAAACCCCATCGTGCCACTTTAAAACCCAGCATCATTCCAAGCTCAGCGGCCCCACACATTGTTGCAAGGGTGGTGCAGTCCTCCGCAGCCGGACCGCCGCAAAATTTGTTTTTTTAACTTTGCCCTGAAATTGAGGACGCACTGTTATTTTATATGTAGCTACCTGACAGTGAAAGACCTAAAAAAATGTACGTATGTTTTAATTATGAAGGATGATGGTCAGCTACCTCCAGTTACATGCAGCTGTAAATGCCAAGCTGTCAGCATCCCATGAAATATAGTATGGTTTTCCTCTAATGCCGTGCAATACAGTTGCAGCCCGTGCATTACAGCTATTAAACCAAGGGCTACTGGAATTATGTGATTGTGCAGCCGCAGCAATTTTAGCATAATTATAGATTTGCCGCATTTACCACATAATCCATCATTTGGCGCATAATCCTCTGATTTTAACAACAACAAAAAATTATCTACTCAAAAGGTTTAAAAGTTACTAAAAAGCAGCCACAGGTGTTGCCGTTCTGTAGAAGGCCCTTTGTAAAGCTGTGCTGGTCACCTTTTTGTTGCATATTGCTATATTTGGTTGGTTACAAAAGACGGGTAAACCCAATATGCGTCCCTGGGACCTGGGTATAGAGCAGTACAATACAGTAAATGGTCCCGAAGGACAGTACATCAATATCAAAATTACAATGAGAAAGGAAACAAATGGATAACAAACGTAGAAATGCTTGGAACGCAGTGTTATTTAATCACACTGAACGTACATCAATTCATAACATCATTAGGCAAATATCCAAACAGTGCAGTGACCCAGGTGGGGAAGGAGAATAAAGGTGTGTATTGTGATTGGAGTGAGGTTGAAAAAGGGGATGAATAAAAAGAATACAGTGTAAATCAGATGAATTATTACAAAAAGAACAAGGCTCATAATTCAAGCCACAAAATTCCAAACACAGTTAGTTGAATGGGTAGCCATATTTGAATAAAGTGTCACAGTGAATAATCGCTGTTGATCACGCTGGCGGATAGTGAAAGTTGTCGACGTTTCGACCCCTAGGATGGTGTAGGTTATTTATCCCTTACGTGGGGGTCTTCCTCAGGACAGGAAAGAATGGGAGGGGCACCATTGAAAGCCTCCACTCGGGGCTAGTTCATGGATGTGGGCGAGCAGGCTCCTGGGAACACGAGAGCGAGAAATAGTCACTGGATCCGATACTTGTAACGGGTAAGGGGATGGGCTGTTCAGCTCCACCTTGGAGTGTTAGTCTGATGGTTCAAAGTTTATGGCAAAGGCTCAATATCTCACAGTCGCTCGCTGGCTCGTAGGCTCAGGAAATAATCACCGTCCAGTCAACCGACTGAATGTACGTTCAGTGTGATTAAATAACACTGTGTTCCAAGCATTTCTACGTTTGTTATCCATTTCTTTCCTTTCTCATTGTAATTTTGATATTGATGTACTGTCCTTTGGGACCATTTACTGTATTGTATTGCTATATTTGAGTGTTAAACTGGTACTAATGAGGTGCACCCACAGATTGACTGTTTCTCTAGAAAACTTTTATGGTTGTCAGTGATAAGGACTACCAGGTTCTAGAAGTTTTTGTCAAGAGTGGGTCCCTACGCCTAAAAGATTTTGATGGGGGGTCTCAGCATCAAAAAGTTTGAAGACCACTGCTACAGTCTCCAAACATTGCAAACTATCACAAGCAAGCCTACAAATTAGTTGAACACCCTCCCCGACCATCTGCCATAACATGAATCATCAATCATCACTCACAATCACTCAATACCATTTCACTCATTCGTGCAATAATTACCTGTTCCAATCCAAGCACTGTGGTACACAATTGTATCTCCTCTTTGATACAAGCAACACATACAAGCAACACACACTGGGAAGTGTTGTAAATAAAATGTTTATGGGATAGTCCTGCTAGAGGATGAAAAAAAGGATAGGCATGTGACAGAGGCAGGGATTGTCTCTTCAATGTCCTTCAAGGAAATGGGGGGAGAGTCTTCACTGCACACTGGTCTAACTCCAATCCAGCCATACATGTACCTAAAACGGTGGGGCTGCAAAAGTCAGTCAGACACAAATAAATTATATAATGTTCCCCTAGCTTTATTCATTAGTTTTTTTAGTTGGCAAAGCAGTTTGATGATAAATCTTCTATGGTGGCTATCTGTTCATGGTCAATCGCTCCACGTTTTGAGGCAAGAGACTGGTCCTTATCACTGTGGCAACTGTACCAAACATTGCAAATCATCACAATGAACATTACGAATTAGTTGAACACCCCCCCTCACCATCTGCCACCACATGAATCTTCAATCATCCCTCACAATCACTCAATACCTCACACTCATTGGTGACAACTGTGCTAGCTGCACTGAACACATGTCCAGAAGACACACCGGCAACCAGACAAGCTGGATACTTTATTGCCAGCCTGCCAAGCACTGGCCTTTAGAGGATCTTCCCATTCCGATACACCAATGGGTTTTGATCGGTATAGACCACTTTTGGGTCATCTAGATACTCCTGGAACATCTTCTCAATGGTCATTAGTGCTGCCAGTTGCTTCACCTCTTTTCCTTCACCTCTGGACTTAAGCCCCACCAATTGATACCAAGCCAATGCAGAGGTTGGGGCTGATTCGTGTGTTCCCGATGTTCTTGCTGTTGCCGATGTTCTTTATGCTGGTATTGCTGTGACAGGTTTGCCCTCTCTGGAAGTTGAAGCAGGCTGTCAGGAACCCATTATCCTGTCACGTGACAACCTTAAGGAGAAGAAAGAGAGGTGTCAAGTATCTTAGGAGTAGACAGTATCCAATGTGGAGAAGGTTGCACCCTCACCGAAGGTTGTTGTTCCAAGTGCTTCTGAAGGCTTTGCAAACCCGAAATAGCACGAATCCCAAGATGGTCGCTGATATCCTTAGTCAGGAGGTTGAGCAGTCTAGTTGTTCAAAATCAAGAAGAGGCAAATGCGCGCATGTGACCAGCGCACGTCGCACTTCAACTGGAATCCCTGAAGAGGCGGCAGTGGCTCTTCAACGCGTCTGATTGCTGAGGAGAAATTTGTGAGAAGAAACTAGCGTACTTAGTGGCAGGAACAAAATTCTAGTGTCTCTAGAACAGTCCTGACGAATCCTGTGAGTAGCGTTCCGTTTTTTGAGAAAGAGTTCAGAGAGCAGTGTTCTATTGTGAGGAGAATTCATCAGGCAGTGTTCCAGTCGAGGAATTACCCAGAGATAAAATAAACAAAAGTCTTGAGTCTCAGAGTGAGAAGCTTTGTAGCGCTTGTACTATTTATCCAGCACTCTGTAATTTATAAACAATTGAATTGAACATAAAAAGAGAGTTCACTGAGCACAGATTTTCAGTCAGTCTAAAGCTATGAAAAAGTAGTGTTCTAGAGAGGAGCAGCTCCCATCAAACACCTCAGGGATGCCTATTCACTTTTGAACTCGATCCTTAAAAAGTTAACCATTAGGAAATTAAGACCAATTAGACAAGGATTTAACCTTCACCTATATATATATAGCAAAACGAACTGTGAGAAAGCACATCAAACAACAGATATTCTCTACAAAGAACATTGAGAATAGTCAAGTAACTCTAGATGCTGAAATAATTCATACAACAACGAATATTCAATTGTCATCTAACTTCTGTTAATCCAGAGAGAAGTAATCCTCAGTGAGTAAACAGGTAAACAGCGTTGGGAGTGTGGTGTATAGAAGCATTCTTTTGTGAAAAGGTTGGAGGTGTGTCCCTAATAACCTTTGTGCTAATTCTTTGTAGGTGCGCTGCTGATTTTCCTGAAGTGAGAGTAGAAGAGATAGCAAGGAAGTGCCTAGACTTAAGGAGTCTCTCTGTTTGTCCCCTTTCCCTGAGTTAATGCTCAAGACTGATAAATATATATGTAGTTCGGTCGCGAGTAGTGACGGTGCTCCTGCCGGTGTACCCTTTGACAGATTGAAGTGCCTTCCCAATTGGGAATCAGACTTTCACCCGAGCATAATGGCATAGGGAATAGATCTGAAAACTCTAACAACCATACTAGAGGGTTTGCAAAAACAATTAAACTACACAGTAGAAGAAAATAAGGTTTTGAGGGAAGAGTTAAGAAGATCTAGTCAGGAATCTTTACAGATAAAACAAAAGATGGAAGAGTTAGTTGCCTCAGCAGGTCCACAACCAGGAGAGACTCCGAATATTCCCAGTGTTTCCCAACCCGTGGGGTTATCAGCGCAGGTGATACATGCAGTCTCTCCAATAATTCCGTTAGCCCAACCAGAGCGTTTTAGAGGAGATCCACATAAGGCCCAAATCTTCCTCACTCAGTGTTCCCCACTTTTTTTTGTGCTGTCCAGTCATTTTTGCGGAAGATAAATCTAAGGTGGCATTTATATTGTCTTATCTGACAGGGGATGCAGCTGCATGGTCTATGCCCATAACCAACAGAAATGATCCAGTTCTGTATAAATTTCAAGACTTTAGGACTTAATTCTTGAGAGTATTCAATCGCCGTACCGCATCACAAGCCACGGATAATGAATTGCTGGATCTTTTACAAGGAAGCAGAGATCTTGTGGCCTACATTGCTCAATTTAATAAGTTAATTGTAGCGACAAATTGGCCAAACGAAAAAAGAGCAGCAATTTTTTATCGTGGATTAAAAGACGAATTGAAAGACGCATTGGTGCAAGTCCCCAGATGACCCACAGAAATTACTGAACTGATAGATCTAGTATTGCAAATTGACCATCGCCAAAACAAGCGTAGATCAGAAAAGAGGAGAGGTTTCCGACAACTTCCACCCAGATTTAACAGGATCAAGAGTGAAAACCATAAGACTAACGACAATGGCTTGACCGAAGAACACATACAAATTGGAGCAATTCATGGGCCTCTTTCAAAGAAAGAGAAAGAGAAAGAGAAAAGAAGAATAAACCAATTGTATTTATACCGTGGAGTTTCAGGACATTTTGTCAAAGAGTGTCCAAAAAAGCCTAAGAGTGGACCATCGGTAAAAGGCAGGCTCCATCAGTAGAGGGAGTTGATCTGATGGAAGCAGAAAACAAGTCAACTCTGACAGTACAACAGGTGGGAAATACCTTGCAGTCTTCCGCTCCACATCTAGTTTTGTCATTTACGATCTAGTTTAGTAACACCAAGATTCAAGGAGTCTCAGTAATGATAGATTCTGGAGCAACAGGCAATTTTTGTGACATAAATTGTGCTAAGAGAATGGGAATCCAATTTGTCAAGAAGAAAATTCTGGAAGCAATTAGAGCTGTAGATGGGACCAACTTATCGTCAGGCCCCATTACTCATGAAACTGAGTCAATGCTTCTTATGGGATTGAATGGTCATAGAGAACAGATCGCTTTCAGTTTAATTGACGCACCCCAATTCCAATTCATCTTGGGGTTACCTTTGTTCACTGAACACAATCCCCAATTAGATTGGAGCCAAAGAACAGTCTTGATGGATTCAATGTACTGCAAGGAGAATTGTTTTCATGAAAATCCCAAGAGTGCAGAAAAGTCTCAAACTAGTTGTGTGGCAACAGTTCCAGTAACCATTTGTACAACCGAAACAGAGGAAATTCCAAGCAAAAATCGAGATATGGCCAAAGTCTTTGATAAAAAAGAAGCTGAAAAATTGCCCCCGCACAGACCTTACGATTATCAGATTGAGTTGGAGCCTGGAGCGATCTTACCCTGCAGCCGAGTATATGCCCTGAATGAAGCGGAGAATAAACATCTAAAAGAGTATTTAGATCAATACTTAGCCAATGGATTTGTGCGCCCATCCCAATTCCCAGTCTCATCTCCCCTATTTTTCATCCCTGAGAAGAGTGGTGAACTTTGCCCTTGCATCGACTATAGAGCAATCAATCAAGTCACAGTAAAAAATCGATACCCTGTGCCCTTAGTATCTGAAATGTTAGATCAAGTAAAAAGGGCCAAAGTATACACAAAACTAGATCTCAGAGGAGCATACCACCTCGTTCATGTAGCACCAGAAGACGAGTGGAAAACAGCGTTTCAAACACGTTATGGTCTGTTCGAATACCAGGTGATGCCATATGGACTTTGAAATGCTCCAGCTGCCTTTCAGCATTTCGTAAACGACGTGTTACGTGAGTTCTTGGACAGGTTTGCAGTTGTCTATATCGATGATATTTTGATTTTCTCAAATAACAAAGAAGAGCATGTGTCTCACGTCTGAATCAAATTAAAAAGGCTGTTAGAAAACAACCTTTAAGTCAAACTTGAAAAGTGCGCTTTTCATGTTAATCGAGTGGAATTTTTAGGATTCATATTGTCACCGGAAGGAGTCAGCATGGATCCGCCCAAGGTGAGAGCTGTTCAAGAGTGGCCCTCCCTATGAAGTGTAAAAGAAATTCAAAGCTTCTTGGGGTTTTCAAATTTTAACAGAAGATTCATTTCAAATATTTCATTAACAGTCAGTCCCACAACTCGTCTGTTAAAGAAAGGGGTCAAATTTGATTGGACACTAGAAGCAGAATCGGCCTTCCAATTCTTAAAGCAATCCCTTGTCACAGCCCCGATTCTGTTGCATGCAAACCCAGAAGAGCCCTATTTTGTAGAAGCTGATGCCTCAGACTGTGCAATTGGGGGAATCCTTTCTCAGCGGCACAAAAACACCGGCCAATTACACCCAGTGGGCTTCTATTCAAGAAAACTTACCCCTTGCGGAAATCAATTACTCGATCGCAGATAAAGAACTTTTGGCAGTGAAAGAAGCCTTCCGAGAATGGAGGTATTACCTGATGGGGGCATATCACAAAGTCACTGTGAATACAGATCATTGGAACCTGCAGTTCTTAAAGTCGGCACGAACCTTGACAGCACATCAATTAAGATGGTCACTGCATTTCGACGATTACGACTTCGTGATCACATATCGTCCAGAAATGGTAAATGGTAAGGCAGATGCCCTTTCAAGGATTGACACTGAAATGGTAGAGAAAACTCCCAATAAGGTTCCCATCATTCCAAGTGAAAAATTTGCCTTGGCAATTCAATATACTGATCTATTAACAGAGATTAAAAGAAGTATCACAACTGAGGAGTTGTCAACATGGTCAAAAGAAGCCTCAGGAAGAGAAATTAAAGACGGATTGCCATACCACCAAGGATCTCTTTTCATTCCCACCACAGGGCTTCTAGAACATATATTACATGCTTGTCATGATGACCCATTGGCTGGTCATAAAGGGATGCATAAGACAAAAGAACTGATCAAGAGACATTTCTGGTGGCCTAAGATGGAGGTTCAGATAAGACAGTATGTATCCACCCGTGAGAAATGTGTGAAAGGGCAACCCAATCGAATGGCTCCGCAAGGGTTTCTGTTGCCATTACCCACAGCACCTCATCCGTGGCACACCGTCACTATGGATTTAATTGTGGATCTTCCCCTCAGTCAGGGCCATAACACCATTTTAGTCTTTGTAGACACCTTTTCCAAAATGGCACACTTTGTACCTCTGAAAAACATTCCCAGAGCTCCCCAGGTGACACGATTGTTTACCCAACACATTGTAAGGGCCCATGGGATTCCTAAAATCTTAATTTCAGATAGAGAGTCCCAATTCAATTCCCGTTGGAAAGTTTTCACGAAGAGATTGGGAATAGACTCACGTTATTCCACTAGCTATCACCCTGAGACAGATGGGTAAACTGAGAGGGTCAATCAAGAGTTGGAGCAGTACCTAAGACTATATCTATTAGATCAAGAACAAGAGTGGTCTGAATTGGTTTGGACAGCAGAATTTGCATACAATAACACAGTCCATAGCTCTACTGGGTTCATGCCTTTTTATTTAAATCATGGGAGGCATCCAAATTGTTCCTAGGGAAAGAGGGTGAGTCAGTCCCAGCGGCATAAGAGTTAGCACAGGAGTTACAGAAGTCCTTTTTAACAGCTAAAAGAAATTTAGATAAAGCAAAAGAATCCTACAAAACTCAGTCCGACAAGAAAAGAAGGGAGGGTTCTACCTTTCAGAAAGGAGACAAGGTTTGGTTGTCCACTCGCCATTTAAGACTGAAAGGGAATAGAAAATTCCAGCCAAGATTTGTGGGGCCATTTAAGGTAAATCGAATGGTAAATCCATTGGCAGTGAAAATTCGGTTACCTTCCCATTTCAAGATACACTCGGTGTTTCATGTGTCACTGCTTAAGAGAAGCTCTCCAGATGTCAGGATGAGTTACCCTCCAATTCCAGTCCAGGTAAATTCAGAAGAGGAGTTCGAGGTCAATCAGATTTTACATTCTAAACTTAAAAACGTGGATTGTTTTACTTAATTTACTGGAAAGGATTTGGGCCAGAAGAAAGGTCATGGGAGCCCAGTTCTAACGTTCAGGCACAGAAACAAATTAAGAAATTCCATGAGAAGTACCCAAACAAACTCTAGAGAGGGGATCTCCTTTTGGGAGGGAGTACTGTTAGGAACCGATTATCCTGTCACGTGACAACCTTAAGGAGAAGAAAGAGTGGTGTCAAGAACCTTAGGAGTAGACAGTATCCATTGTAGAGAAGGTTGCACCCTCACCGAAGGTTGTTGTTCCAAGTGCTTCTGAAGGCTTTGCAATCCCGAAATAGCATGAATCCCAAGATGGCCACCGACATCCTTAGTCAGGAGGTTGAGCGGTCTAGTTTTTCAAAATCGAGAAGAGGCAAATGCGCGCATGTGACCAGCGCACCTCGCACTCCAACTGGAATCACTGAAGAGGCGGTAGTGTCTCTTCAGCGCTTCTGATTGCTGAGGAGAAATCCATGAGAAGAAACTAGCGTACTTATCAGCAGGAGCAAAGTGCTAGTGTCTCTAGAACAGTCCTGACGAATCCTGTGAGTAGCGTTCCATTTTTTGAGAAAGAGTTCAGAGAGCAGTGTTCCATTGTGAAGAGAATTCATCAGGCAGTGTTCCAGTTGAGAAATTACCCAGAGATAAACAAAAATCTTGAGTCTCAGAGTGAGAAACTTTGTAGCGCTTGTACTATTTATCCAGCACTCTGTAATTTATAAACAATTGAATTGAACATAAAAAGAGAGTTCGCTGAGGACAGATTTTCAGTCAGTCTAAAGCTATGAGAAAGTAGTGTTCTAGAGAGGAGCAGTTCCCATCAAACAGCTAAGAGATGCCTATTCACTTTTGAACTTGATCCTTAAAAAGTTAACCATTAGGAAATTAAGACCAATTAGACAAGGATTTAACCTTCACCTATATATATATATAGCAAAACAGACTGTGAGAAAGCAACATCAAGCAACAGATATTCTCTACAGAGAACATTGAGAATAGTCAAGTAACTCTAGTTGCTGAAATAATTCACACAACAACGAATATTCAATTGTCATCTAACTTCTATTAATCCAGAGAGAAGTAATCCTCAGTGAGTAAACAGGTAAACAGCGTTGGGAGTGTGGTGTATAGAAGCATTCTTTTGTGAAAAGGTTGGAGGTGTGTCCCTAATAACCTTTGTGCTAATTCTTTGTAGGTGCACTCCTGATATTCCTGAAGTGAGAGTAGAAGAGATAGCAAGGAAGCGCCTAGACGTGAGGAGTCTCTCTGTTTGTCCCCTTCCCCCGAGTTAATGCTCAAGACTGATAAATATATATATGTAGATCGGTCTCGAATAGTGACGGTGGGGACAGAGAAATTATCTTCTGCTCCTGAGGAAGTCGAACCCAGGTACCCTTTGACACCGGCACTCCAGAACTTCTTTCCTAGAATAGGACTCTCATTTCTAGCCATTCTTCTGCCAGGACTCTGGCTGGCTCAACAATCCACGTGTTGTATTGTGAAATATCCCCTTCTAAAAAGGAATGAAAGTGGCCAATACTTTTTGTACCGTGGATTAAATATTGTGGCACAGATGTACTCTTTGGACAACACAATGTCTTTTTGCAGACCTGTATTGTCAGCCAAGCAAAAGGATTAATCCCTCAACCAATTCATGTGGATCTTTGTTTTCATTCTCACATGTGGTTGCAAACCTTTCAGACACCTTTTTTATCAGGTTGTCAGTAAGTTGTTGACTAGGTTTCCTTTTTCAAGAAAGTCTTACACAAAGATAATGATGCAATGTGCCAAACACATGACCCTGAATAGACATCTGCCAGGGATTTAACTATATTAATGCCATTATCCGTGGCAACAAATTCATTTCTGAGACATCTGGGAACAGCCATTCAGACAACTTGCTGTTAAAGTCTTCCAAGATGTTTGCAGCTGTATAGGATTTCTCCATTGTGAACATGGCTACTGTTGCATGCCACCGAACGCTCTTAAAAGTTTCTTCAGTGCCAAGACCTCCAGATAGCTGTTGCCTAACCCCCACAAAAGAGATCCAGTGTGCAGAGATACACATGTAATTAGTGGCTTGACAACTGGTCCACATGCCTGTTGTCAGGTAAAAAATTTAAACACTATTCTGTTGCAAAGCTTGTACAACCAATTGCAGAACATCATGATGGAGTGCTGGAACAGCAACTCTGGCAAAATAGGTCTTGCTGGGAACCTTTTTTTTGAGCAGATGGCCACCACAAATTCTAAAAACCCCACTCCTTCCACAATATAAAAAGGGAGGAGGTCCAGCGCAAACATGTTAGCCAGCTTCCCGTTACACAAGCGTGCCGTTGGGTAGTTGCAATCGTACAGCCCTTCTTGCCTAAAAATGCCCTTAAGAGTAGCCTAGATTTTTTCTTTTGCTGGTGCCACTGCCACTGATGGAGGTGACTACCGGAGAGAAGATGAGCCAGCAGGTGGTAGAACCAATGTGCGTTTTGTAGGGACAGTCATTGTATGCTGCTGTGGTGTCTCTATCTGACTTTTGTGCCATTGTGAGGTTGATGAGGCGGGTGATGCTAGTGCACTGCTGGGGACAGAGCACCTTTATGTAAAGATGTCACCCTCTTCTTCCTCATCACCTTCACCTCCCACAGTGATTAGAGCTGATTCCCATCTATCACCACCTTCACCGCCACCATAAATGTTTTTAAGGTGCACCACTTAGGGGATTGTGTGATGTTTTTTCATGTTGGTTGTTTGGCCTCCAGCACCATAGTGAATCATTAATACCTTGATGAACACTCACATGGCCAATGAAGCATATTTCAATGTTCTCCTCCTGCTTGTTAATCATAAAAAGTCCCAAACTAGGGTGGAGCACTTTTCAGTGGGCCACTGGTGCCACTGCCAATGCCCAAAAGAACTACAGGTAGGTGGGTGTGTTAATGATTGTCTCTCTGCAGTGCATACTACTGAAGTAGTGGTAGATGCAGGTCTCAGCAGTGGCCTAACAAATATGAAAGCTAGAGGTAGTGCCACATCCCTCAGAGAAGGTTCAATAGGAAGGGTTGGTCTCCTCTGGGCCAGGTTACATGACAATGGTTGTCTCGTCATCCTCCTCATCCCTTCCCATAATTGTGAGGCTTTCAGGTACTTTCCTTTTCCTGAGCCTCTCCTGGCATGTCTTAGACTCAGCCGGGGTACTATCCATGTCCAGATCATCAGATGGGGGGCTTAGGGAAGATTGTGGAGTACCCTTCCTTTTTCTTGCTGGAGATATGGAAGCCAATGGTTGTAAAAGTAGCTCAACCTCATGTTCTGCTCCTACTTCAGGAAGATCTATTGCTGGCTATGGCTGTTGTCTACTTTCCTGACTTTCCTGCAATGATTAGGTACTACTTGGTGAAAGAGACAAATCCAATTCAATGTCACTGCCCATCGGTGTAGACATGATTACAGTGGCTGCCTCGGTAAGAGACATCGCCTTGGGCTAAGTTGGGATGGTACCCATGATGCAGGAGTGTTGCTCCCAGCTTGCTCCCCAGCGGTCGGTGTGGCAGGCACACAACCACCGAACAAGGTTTGGGCTGACAAGGCAGTGGTGGAAATCTGCCCTTTCTTCTCCTCCCCAGTGGCCACTTTCTTGGTGGCACCTTTCTTTGGGGCCATCTTAAAGCTTCCAGTTGGTAGTGGCATATAGCTGCACAAGCGGAAGAGATTGGGGGATTCCTGTGACTGTCTGGCAGTACTGCGGGTGATATCTCATGTGCACCTAAAAGAAAACAAGCAAGAAAAACATTTAGTGAAATGTGGCAATGTTGCAGTTTGAATTAGTATAGACAAAAACAATATAATTTAGTGTGGTTACTTAAGTTCTCATTATCATCCTAATTAATTACTAATAATAGTGTAACCATTCCATTGTCAAACCACACCAACAGAACAAAATATTTCATTTCCAATCAGGATAACAAAATACAGATGTATCAGTTTTTGTGGTGTGCATCTAAGGGAGACGCCTGTGACAGTCAGGGAGGTACAGGGAAAATCATGAACAATTCTTAAAAAATAAATGCTGGTGTGTGTGCACCTATGTCAGGCAGAGGGTCCCGGGGAAAAAAGAATAATAACACTTAAAAAATGAATGCTCTTGTGCGACTGTGCGCCTATGGTAGGCAGGTAGTGGATGATAGTGGGAAACTGTGAAAAAAAAATTCAAATAGAAACAAATGTCATTTTTTTTTTCTAAACTAAATGAAAAAATTAAATTAAAAGAAAAATAATAAATAACAAAAAAAATAATGGTGTACTAGAGGATACTAGCGGACTATGGAAAACCCATTGCAAGGCAGGGAGGGGCAGATAAAAATACATATAATATAAAAGACTGTTAACATACAAATGTTGCAATGATCCTCAAGCATAATATTAAACTGATATCAGGGTAAAGTAAAAAAATTATCAAATACAAAAAGGCATAGCCTTGTCCTGTTAATCTCCCTTTGAAAACTGGAAAAAAGGGTGGCTGCACAAAATGGCCACGGACCACATGATCAAACAGCAACATGAACCAAGAAGGCATGGTCGCAACAAAGAACAAATAAAGGCCTATGGCAAAAGCACACTGGCTAGTTACACAAAATGACCAATGACCTGATGGTCAAAAAACAACAGCAAGCAAAGATGCATGGCCACAACAAAAAAACACATGCAGTCCTAGGGCAAAAGCACATTGGCTGGCTACACAAAATACCCACCGACCACATGGTCAAACAACAACAGCACGAAAGGAAGCATGGACACAACAAAAAACACATAAAGGTCTATGGCAATAGCAAAGTGACAAGCTACACAAAATGGCCACTGACCACATGGTCAAACAAAAACAGCAAGCATGGAGGCATGGCCACAACAAAGAACATATGCAGGCCTATGTCAAGAGCACATTGGATGGCAACATAAAACGACCACCGACCACATGGTAAAACAATAACAAATAAAAGGAGGCATGGCCACAACAAAGAACACATACAGGCGTATGGCAAAGGCACACTGGCTGGCTACACAAAATGACCACAGGCCTGATGGTCAAACCACAACAGCAAGCAAAGAGGCATGCCCACAACAAAGAACAAATGCAGGGCTAAGCCTTATGTACACTGGTTGGCTACACAAAATGGCCACTGACCGCATTGTTAAAGAACAACAGCAAACAATGAGGCATGGCCACAACAAAGAGCTCATGCAGGCCTATGGCAAAAGCACACTCGCTGTCTATACAAAAAGACCACAGACCACATGGGCAAAAAGCAACAGCAAGCAAGGAGGCATGGCCACAACAAAGAAAACGTCAAATAAGAGAGAAAGGTACCCCCTATTTACTGTTAGGTCCAAGAGGAGGGGGAAACAACAACAATTATAAGTAACCTCTATACTGACCTATCTCATTTCAACATTGGCCGTTAGGCTCAAATATAAGACAAATCCCCATATACAAAAACTTCTCACTTGTATTTTCTTCACAAAATGTAATTTTATTTTATATCAAAAAAACATATTTTTTCATTTTTATATGTATATTTTCATTTTTGTTATATTCACAAGAACATAAAATCACACATATCCTTACAAATTCATATATTTTGAAATATGTACATGTGAAACACAAAATTACAAATAACCCCACATCCAATCATCATACCTACATTCTCACCTATCACACTATTCACTCATACTGTCATACATACTAACAACACAAAAAATAAAACATGTGCATGGGATCCCATATACTTTTAAATTCAAAACATAGACATTCAAGAATTAAATTCTTCTTCTCGGCTGGCTCTTTGCTTGTCTGTGTCTCTTGTAGGATTCCCAATATCTGTAAGTGGTCTACGCACGTTTCGGTGAAAGTTAGTTCATATCACCTTCATCAGGACCAATTATAAATTAACTTGATAAAACCAATGCAACTGGGTGGGGGGTTATCTGTGAAAACAATAATAGCTTTCATAAGCTCGGGGATTTGTCATCATATACTTTTTAGGAAAAAACATTTTTACTAAGTGATGCCCGTGAAATCTGGAGCCAATACCAAAATGGTATTACTCTAATACGCTGCTTTATCATATCAACTTATCTATACTTACAATCCTGTGTCTAAAATTATTGTAGTAATATAAGGTATAGTTCATACTCCCAAAGAAAAAACCCAAATGTACACATAGTTTGAAAAGTGAAGAACCAGCAACAAAAATTATAAACAAATAAGCACAAAAATATTTTCACCTAGGGTGTACAGTCAGAGATTGTGTGTCTTAGAACCCAAGAAGATGTCAAACTAGTTAAATACTAGTTTGATAAGTTAAAAATAAGATAAAATAACCGTTTAGACCTACATAATTCTCGTAGACAACATCGGTGTCTATGGCTAAGATATCTTCACTGTGCCAATAGGTCGAAGTCAGCAGTAGAAGGTTTATTTTAAATCCCACTGGTTCTAATACGTGAGGAAGAAATGCAGTGCAGAAGATTAAACAGACATCTTCCATGGCATTATATGCGATAGAATTAGCGATATCTGTACTTTAAAATGTCTCACCCCAATAGGAAAAATCCTTAGCCAGGGGATAATATATATTCTCCAGATCCAATATCGACATATGTATTCAACTATACACCATGATCAAGATTATTCTTTCCATATGCTTCTCACATTCGAGTATTATGATTTACATATTTGATCCATCTATTAAAAGAAATTAGCGGGGACATTATCAAAGTGAGTCTTTAGATAAGATCTGTTCTGTGTCTCAACACCCTGTAGCTAATCTGCAGTATGTAAAATGTCTTGCCTCTAAGGTCACGAAAGGCGTAACTACCGTCTATTCATGATTGCCCACAGGACAGGCAACACCAATACTTTTAGTAATCCAAATTGTCCCTATGGATTGTTCTGAAAGATAATAAACAGTATTGGCATCAAAGTTTGTGTGGAAGCTAATCATACAGTTAATATAAATTCATGACATGGGTATATGTAAGATGTCTAACTTGATTACAAATTTCCCATTTTAATGCGCAGAACAAGGAGTCCTTACTCTAGAATTTAGGCCTACAACTGGCACTACTATGAAGAAAAACATTATCTTAAAATATAGGGTATACTGACAACACCCTCTCTCATAGAGCATAGAAAGATGATAATCTCTATCCAATCCTACTAGATAGGGCAGTTAAAACTAACATTGCCCACATGAGTTAAATGTGTAACGCATATAATGGTTTATCTTTTGTTATGAGAATGTGCCTTGCGGTGAATCGTCCACTATGTTGCTAAGCCATAAAAACATCTCTCAAATCGCCGTAAAACTCTCGTTTTTAGCAAGAGCATAAACATGCTGAGTATGGAATACATATTCTCAGGTGAACATAAATGACGGTATGAGTTTTGAGTAAACCTGGGCGTAGTTCGCGAAGTAGCGCTACGCGAAGCTACGCAAAGTGCAGTTCGCACTACGCGAGCTACGCGTAGCACTACGCGAACTGCGTAGTGCACTGTTCGCAATGATTGCACAGTGCCGGATGCTTGTCCGCACTGTGCAATCATTGAAAACGGCATCTTGCACAGTGCGAGCTGTGCTTTACTGCCGCTCGAGTAGATTTTTACTCGAGCGGCAGCTTTCTCAACGCGGACTGGTAGTTTCTCATCGCGAGCGGTCGCGAGCATACGCGACCACTCGCAATGAGAAACCTGACCTCCCCGCGTTGAGAATCTCGCCGGAGGTTTATTTTCCACGCTCGCAATCGGCAACTTGATGTTGCTGATCGCGAACGAGGAAAAAGTCTCGCCGGGATGTCATTTTGCTTGCTCGCGGTCGCCAACTTGACGTTGAGGACCGCGAGCAAGCAAAAATGACCACTGCACTACGCTACGCTACGCTATGAGTGTTTGCACTGTGCTACGTGCAATTCGCCTTGTGCGAAGTAGCGCAAACTTCGCAAACTACGCGAGCGTAGCGTAGTGCTTTGCCCAGGGTTAGTTTTGAGAACGGTATGACAATTTAGGCCTACAACTGGCACTACTATGAAGAAAAAACCTTATCTTAAAATATAGGGTATGCTGACAACACACTCTCTCATAGAGCATAGAAGGATGATAATCTCTATCCAATCCTACTCCATAGGGCAGTGTAAAGCTAACATTGCCCACATGAGTTAAATGTGTAACGCATATAATGGTATATCTTTTGTTATGAGAATGTGCCTTGCGGTGAATCGTCCACTATGTTGCTAAGCCGTAAAAACATCTCTCAAATCGCCGTGAAACTCTCGTTTTTAGCAAGAGCATAAACATGCCGAGTATGGAATACATATTCTCGGGTAAACATGAATGACGGTATGAGTTACTCCGCCATCAAAAAGAATTGCCACCAACCCTCCAATCTATACGAAGAGTTTCTAGAAACTCGTGACTAAGATGGAGAAGAAATCGAGGGAGCTACGATAGAAGCGTAATCTAGGGGACAAATAAGAGAATTAAAAAAAGAGAGGTCTACATATGCCTCGTGGATAGAATTCTTACCAGGCGTCTTTATCTCTTCTCAGCTAATTTCATCCACGTTGTGCCGTAGCATATGGTATATACAAAAGAGCTTCCGCATTTATACCATTCGGTGCAATCGAGTTAACGAAGTATCGCGATGTCACGCAAGAACCAACTCTCTTGTATTCATATAGTGGGCGCCATGTTGAAGTGGTTAAAATTCACTCAAACTGTTATGTATCTATGTCTCAGATGCTCATAAATCAATAAAGAGCTTCTTTTATGAGGTCAGACTAAATACTAAAGAATACGGGTTATATACTTCAAATGCTTATTTAATATATTTGCTTACAAATTGCTGACGCTGGACAAGGTCCAATTAGAGAAATCTCGCGATATCGCATAATACCGAGCGACCCTGCTCTTATATTGTAAGCGCCATATTAGAATAGTTAAAGATTCAAATTCAATATATGCATTTTGATAATTAAAAACAATCAATAGCTAGCCACTTGTAGATAGTCAGTTCATTCTTGAAGTATCCTCAGTAGACTTTACTATAAATTTATAAACACCAGTTTTTGATGTTTTAACACATTTAAACTATGTTAGTCCAGCCGTCTTAAAGTGATTTACAAATAGCCCTTAATTATAGTTACATGAGTATTATTCTGTTCATGATGTCCCCAAAGGAGCTCAATACTCTAATATGTCATGAAAGTATTATGCGTTACAATATCTTTGAAAAAAGTCACTACATTATTTAACTATACCGGATACTGGGAAGATGCTACAATCCCAGCATCTGGCAATAACAGGATTTTAATCTCCCAGTAATATAGCATGCGATCATTTTAAATACTGGATTCATAGTTTTTAAATAGGGTGTCCTGATGTAGTTTTACATAGTATGGAATATATGTAAATATGTATACTATAATGTAATGCTATCATAACGGTAACGTTAGCACCACAGTATGGAAATCCCATGAGCTGCACTAGATTTCTAAAATGGAAAAAGGTCTTCAGGTAACTAACCAAATAATTTCTTCATTTAGTCCCTTACGGACCGTATCAAAAGAGAAAATCCAGAAAGTTTCTCGTTGTTTTCTGGTTTTTTCTATATCTTTTCCTGGCATAGATTTAACCAGTTCTAAGATAAGCCATTTCAGATCTGTTTCAGTGTGTTTAAACTCAAGACAATGCTTAACTAGGGGTGCTTGTAATTTCTGTGTTCTTATCGCTGATTTATGTTCTGAGAATCTGGTACGAAATTCCCTAGATGTTTCCCCTATATAGCCCAAACCACAGGGGCACAAAATCATATAAACGATATTTGAACTTCTGCAGTTTGTCATGTGTTTTAGCTTGCCTGATTTATTTCCATAAGTCCACACTTGAGTGGAGATGGCCGACTCACAGGCATGACAATTCCCACACCTATAGTTACCTGTCGGTAATGGTGATCCATCAATGGTGGTTTGCCTTGTGCTATTCAGAAATTTTGATCTACTATGTACCAACTTATCTTTTAAATTGGGATTCCTCCTGTATGCTACCATTGGTTTCTGCAGAGACTGCTCTCCTTCATTTACCGTTAGTATCTTCCAGTTTTTATCTAAAATCTGTTTGATCTTATAGTTCATACTTGAGTGATCAACTACACATACAAGTTTGTCTAGGGATTCTTTGGAGTTATTATTAATGAGAGCGTCTCTATTGTAGTATTTTGCCCGTTTTAATGCCTGGCGTACTAATCTTTTAGGATAACCTCTAAGTAAAAGCCTCTCCTGAAGTTGTTCTGCATGTTGCATGAAATCTTTCATGTTGGTACAGTTTCTCCTAATCCTTAGGAATTCCCCAAAGGGGATAGAATCTTTCTGGCATGCAGGGTGGAAGCTGCTATGTTCCAGGATAGTGTTTTTGGCTGTCGGTTTTCTAAAAAGGCTGACTTCTAGCTGTCCCTGTCTGCCCATGATCCATATGTCTAAGAACTCAACCTTATCTGCTGAGTACTTGCAGGTAAATTTAAGATTGTTGTCACTCAAATTAAGCCAAGAGATGAAATCTAATAAATCAGATTCACTTCCCGTCCAGATGAAAAAAATATCATCTATAAATCTATGCCACTGGGCTATGTTTTCATAGAAAGGAGCTACCTCATTAAAGATATGTTTACTCTCAAACTCTCCCATGAAAATATTCGCTACACTGGGGGCACAAGAGGCCCCAATGCTGGTCCCCTTGATTTGTTGGTATAAAGAGTCTTTGAATTCAAAGTAATTGTGTCGCAACACAATCTCAAGACACTCTAAGATGAACCTATCGGGTCTGTCCCCAGGAACTCTGGCCAAAAGAGCTGCCACTGACTCCATGGCCAGGTCCTGGGGGATGTTAGTATACAAAGCCTCTATATCAAGGGTGACCAGCAACTGAGTTTCATGGTTAAAGGGCTGATGTTCCAATGTAGCTATCATATGACCCGTGTCTTTAATATATGATGCATATTGAGTGGTTAGAGGACATAAGAAAACATCAACATATTGAGACAAGGGTTCTGTTAGTGAGTTAATAGAGGACACAATAGGTCTAAGAGGTGGGTCTAGTATATTTGTGTGAGTTTTTGGTACTCCATATATTGCCGGTACAACTGTATGAGTCTTGTTAAGAAAATCAAGTTCTTTCTGACAAATATATCCATCTATAAAAGCTTTAGATGTGGTAGAATCTATCAGTGTTTTTAGTTGTGTAAGTGCCTTGACATTAGTTTGTTAATAATGTTCTGGGGTTTGTAACATGGATTCAATCTTATTTGTGTATTTGGTAGTATCCATCACAACTATCCCCCCGGCTTTATCGCATGGTTTAATGGTGATTGAGGGATTATTTTGCAGAGATTTTAAGGCTTCTCTCTCCTTATAAGTCAAATTAGGAATGCTGGGGGTCGCGTAACTAGTTAGCATGGAGGAGTCTCGTTCGTTATCGGAATTACGTTACGCCAATGTTGGAATGAGATAGGTCAGTATAGAGGTTCCTTATAATTGTCACAACAAAGAAAACGTACAGGCCTATGGCAAAAGCAAACTGACTGGCTACACAAAATGGCCACTGACCACATGCTCAAACAACAACAGCAAGCAAGGACGCATGGCCACAACAAAGAAAATGTACAGGGCTATGCCTAAAGCACAAGGGTTGGCTACACATAATGACCACCAACCACATGGTCAAACAACAACAGCAAGAAAGAGGCAAGGCCACAACAAAGAATATATGCAGGCCTATGGTAAAAGCACACTGGCTGGCTACACAAAATGTCCACCGACATTATGGTCAAACAACAACAGCAAGAAAGTAGAAATGGCCACAACAAAGAACACATGCAAGCCTGTGGCAAAAGCACATTGGCTGGCTACACAAAACACCCACTGACCACACTGTCAAACAACAACAGCAAGAAAGGAGACATGGTCACAACAAAGAAAATACACATGCCTATGGCAAAAGCAAACTGAATGGCTACACAAAATGGCCACTGACCACATCCTCAAACAACAACAGCAAGCAAGGAGGAATGGCCACAACAAAGAACATATGCAGGAGTATGGCAAAAGCACACTGACTAACTATACAAAATGACAAATGACCTGATGGTCAAAAAACAACAACAAGCAAAGATGCATGGCAACAACAAAAAAGCACATGCAGTCCTAGGGCAAAAGCATATTGGCTGGCTACACAAAATACCCAGCGACCACATGGTCAAACAACAACAGCAAGAAAGGAGGCATGGACACAACAAAGAACACATAAAGGCCTATGGAAAAAGCAAACTGACAGGTTACACAAAATGGCCACTGACCACATGATCAAACAAAAATTGCATGCAAGGAAGCATGGCCACAACAAAGAACATATGCAGGCCAATGTCAATAGCACATTGGCTGGCAACACAAAACGACCACCGACCACACGGTCAAACAATAACAAAAAAAAGGAGGCATGGCCACAACAAAGGACACATGTAGGCCTATGGCAAAAGCACACTGATTGGCTACACAAAATGAGCACGACCTGATGGCCAAAAAACAACAGCAAGCAAAGATGTATGTCCACAACAAAAAACACATGCAAGGCTATGCCAAATGTACACTGTTTACCTACACAAAATGGCCACCAATCACATGGCCAAACAGCAACATCAAGCAAGGAGGCTTGGCCACAACAAAGAATATATGCAGGCCTTTGGCAAAAGCAAAAGCACATTGGATGGCTACACAAAATGACCAACGACCACATGGTCAAACAATAACCGCAAAAAAAGATGCATGGCCACAACAACGAACACATGCAGGCGTATGGCAAAAGCACACTATCTGGCAACACAAAATGGCCACTGACCACATGCTCAAACAAAAATAGCAAGCAAAGAGGCATGACCACAACATAGAACACATGCACGGCTATGCCAAAGTACACTGGTTGCCTCCACAAAATGACCACCAACCAAATGGCCAAACAACAACAGCAAGAAAGGAGGCTTGGCCACAACAAAGAACATATGCAGGCCTATGGTAAAAGCACACTGCCTGGCTACACAAAATGTCCACCGACCAAATGGTTATTTAACAACAGAAAGAAAGGAGGCATGGCGACAACAAAGAACACATGCAGGCCTATGGCAAATGCACATTGGCTGGTTACACAAAATATCCACTGACCACATGGTCAAACAACAACAGCAAGAAAGGAGGCATGGCCACAACAAAGAACAAATAAAGGCCTAAGGCAAAAGCAAACTGACTGGCTACACAAAATGGCCACTGACCTCATGGTCACACAATAAGAACAAGCAAAGAGACATGGCCACAACAAAGAAAATATGCAGGCCTATGGCACATTGGCTGACTATAAAAAAATGATCACTGACCACTTGGTCAACCAATAACATCAAAAAAGGAGGCATGGCAAACACATTGAACACATGCAGGCCTATGGCAAAAGCACATTGGCTGGCTACACAAAACACCCACCGACCACATGGTCAAACAATAACAGCAAGAAGGGAGGCATGGTCACAACAAAGAATTCATGCAGGCCTGAGGCAAAAGCACACTGGCTGGCTATACAAAATGGCCACCAACCACATGGTCAAACAGCAAGCAAAGAGGCATGGCCACAACAAAGAACAAACGCAGGGCTATGCCAAAAGCAGACTGTGTCATGTAGTTCCTAAAAATATAGAGGATCTGCAGGTTCGTTGTCAAAATAAACTGAGGGCTTGGTGTCAAGACTGATTCCGGACCCCCTGCAGGATATGTCAGCAAATATACCAGCAAGCTCACAATTCTACCATAAGTCCCCTAATCCTACTAAGGAGCGAAATGTTTCTGGCAACCACAGAACATGACAACCCTGACCCCTCAGAGATCATGGAAACAGTACATCACTTTTCACTCAGTCACTCGTGCTCACTTATTCTTGGGGAGACAAACAAGAATGAACAGTGAGGACATTTTCAATAAGTATTTATTGAACAAGCGCCATTTTAGTGTAAAACATATGTGCTGTGACAACCATTAGACAGAAGCAGATATAATAGTTTACCAGCACCAAAAGGGTAAATAGTAGACATATTTCTACAATGGTGCCAAGGCATGGGATACATGCAGGCATATATAAAACAGTAATTTTTGGGTACTCCTATGGTGCTAACCTTACCTAGATGTATTGAAGTGTTCTTGGCATGTATGTGGGTGTAAAGCCAAGAATCCCCTAGGAAAGAACCAACCTCATTACCTGATGGGAAAGAACGAAGGACCCCGTCTTGGTCCCAAGGATAGACACCCAGTAAGGGATGTCAGACCAGTGAGTGAGAAACTTCAGCGGGCAGGGACCTCTTGTGTCAGTGTGGAAACACCTCCCACCTACTTGGTGTAAGTGTGGTGCTTTTATACCTAACGTAATTCCAAGGGTTTTTCCCAGATCAATATGTTTATAATAGTTTCATTAAATTGCATTAAAATAATAATTGCAATGTCATGCAAAGTGGTCCTGACGTCCTTGGATGAAGATAGCGATGACCCTCATACAGAGTATGTTAATCCTGATTTGTATGTCAGGTGCAGGGGATTAAGATATAATGCTCAGAATCTTTATGCATAATAATGAGGCAAGTTTCAAGGAAACCATGCAACACATATCTAACACGTAACTAGGTAAAAAGTCACAGCTAAAAGAACCTGTTCTACAGAGCAAGGTAAGACAGATAAAGGCAAAAGGTCACATTGCTACTTTGGGCGTAGCTTGGCGAACAAGAAAGAACACATGCCACAAGAAAGAACAGATGCAGGCCTATGGCAAAAGCACATTGGTTGGCTACACAAAACAACCCCGACCACATGGTCAAACAAGTACAGCAAGAAAGGAGGTATGGCCACAACAAAGAACACATAATGGCCTATGTCGAAAGCAAACTGACTGGCTACACAAAATGGTCACTGCCCACATGGTCAAACAATAAGAACAAGCAAGGAGGCATGGCCACAACAAAGAACATATGCAGGCCTATGGCTAAAGCACATTGGCTGGCTACACAAAACAATCACCGACCACATGGTAAAAAAAAAACAGCAAAAAAGGAGGCATGGCTACAACATTGAACATATGCAGGCCTATGGCAAACGCAAAATGGCTGGCTACACAAAGCTCCCACCGACCACATGGTCAAGAAATAACAGCAAGAACGGAGGCATGGCCACAACAAGGAACTCATGCAGGCCTTTGGCCAAGGCACACTGGCTGGCTATACATAATGGCCACTGACCACATTGTCATACAACAACAGCAAGAAAGGAGGCATGACCACAACAAACAACACATGCAGGCTTATGGCAAAAGCACACTGGCTGCATACACAAAATGACCACTGACCTGGTGGTCAAAAAACAACAGCAAGCAAAGAGGCATGGCCACAAGAAAAGCACATGCATGGCTATGCCAAAAGCACACTGGTTGGCTACACAAAATGCCCACCGCCCACATGCTCAAATAACAACAGCAAAAAAGGAAGAATGGCCACAACAAACAACACATGCAGGCCTATGGCAAAAGCACATTGGCTGGCTACACAAAACACTCTCCGACCACATGGCCAAACAACTACAGCAAGAAAGGAGGCATGGCCACAACAAAGTACACATACAGGCCTATTGCAAAAGCAAACTGACTGACTACACAAAAATGCCACTGACCACATGGTCAAACAATAACAGCAAGCAAGGAGGCATGGCCACAAGAAAGAACACACGCAG
Organism: Calotriton arnoldi; assembly: GCA_963921515.1. Taxonomy (NCBI): domain Eukaryota; kingdom Metazoa; phylum Chordata; class Amphibia; order Caudata; family Salamandridae; genus Calotriton; species Calotriton arnoldi. The sequence continues at coordinate 247,586 of CAWUFW010017279.1, forward strand.
GGCTATGCCAAAAGCACACTAGTCGGCTACACAAAATGGCCACCGACCACATTGTCAAACAACAACAGCAAAAAAGAAGGCATGGCCACAGCAAAGAACTCATGCAGGCTTAAGCACACTGAGTGGCTACACAAAATGTCCGTGGACCACATGGTCAATAAACAACAGTAAGAAAGGAGGCATGGCCACAACAAACAACACATGCAGGCCTATGGCAAAAGCACACTGGCTGGCTACACAAAATGATCACCGACCTGAAGGTCAAAAACAAAAGCAAGCAAAGAGGCATGGCCACAGCAAAGAAGATATGCAGGCCTATGGCAAAAGCACAATGGCTGGCCACACAAAATGACCACTGAGCGCATGATCAAACAATAACAGCAAAAAAGGAGGCATGGCCACAACAAAGAACACATCTGAGCATATGGCAAAAGCACACTGGCTGGCTACACAAAATGACTACCGACCTGATGGTCAAACAACAACAGCAAGCAAGGAGCATAGGCACTACATAGAACAACAACTATCTATGAGCTCCAGATTGCCAGAGATAATTTTCTGCTCAACATGTTGTGAGTCTACCCGGTCTCATTTCAGCCTAATTCCCTTATTTTGATTATGCTGAGTAGGTGGTCACAATAGCTCTTAATTTTCATTTTATCTTGATGCACAAATGTAACTACTTGCATTCTAATTTTGGTCAAACACACCTGTAAAAATAAATGCACATAAAAATGGCATGCCATAACCGTACACACAGATGTACAGATAATAATATGCTTTATCACCATTTTTGATGGAGGGAAGAGGCATCATGACTCAATTGAGGCTTTGCCTCTCCCAGTATGGTCACAACAGAGAACCTATGCAGGGCTATGCCAAAATCACACTGGTCGGCTATTCAAAATGGCCACCGACCACATCGTCAAACAACAACAGCAAACAAGGAGGCATGGCCACAACAAAGAACTCATGGTGGCCTATGGCAAAAGCACACTGACTGGCTATACAAAATGGCCACCAACCACATTGTCAAACAGCAACAGCAAGCAAGGAGGCATGGCCACAACAAAGAACACATACAGGCCTATCGCAAAAGCATACTGACTGGCTGCACAAAATGGTCACAAACCACATGCTCAAACAACAGCAAGCAAAAAGGTATGGCTACAACAAAGAACCCATGCAGGGCTATGCCAAAAGCATACTGGCTGGCTGCACAAAATGGCCACCTACCAAATTGTCAAACAGCAATAGCAAGCAAGGAGGCATGACCATAACAAAAAACACATGCAGGCCTATGGCACAAGCAGACTGGTCGGCTACACAAAATGGCCACTGACCAAATGTCAAACAACAACAGCAAACAAGGAGGCATGGCCACAACAAAGTACACATGCAGGCCTACTGCAACATCACATTGACTGGCTACACAAAATTGCCACCTACCACATGTTCAAACAACAGCAAGCATGCAGGCATGGCCACAACAAAGAACACATGCAGGCCTATGGAAAAAGCACAATAGCTGGCTACTCAAAATGGCTACAGACCACATGGTCAAACAACAACAGCAAGCAAGGAGGCATTGCCACAGCAAATAACATATGCAGGCCTATGGCAAAAGGCCACCTGCTGACTACACAAAATGACCACCAACCACATGGTGAAACAAGAACAGCAAAAAAGGAGGCATGGCCACACCAAAGAACACATGCAAGTATATGGCAAAAGCATACTGCCTGGCTTCACAAAATGACCCCCGACCTGATGGTCCAACAACAACAGCAAGCAAGGAGGTATAGCCACAACATAGAACACATGCAGGGCTATGGCTAAAGCAAACTGACTGGCTACCCAAAATGGCCACAAACCACATGCTCAAACAATTATCTATGAGCTCCAGATTGCCAGAGATAATTTTCTGCTCAAAATGTTGTGAATCTACCCAGTCCCATTCCAGCCTAATTCCCTTATTTTGATTATGCTGAATAGGTGGTCACAATAGCTCTTAATTTTCATTTTATCTTGATGCACAAATGTAACTACTTGCATTCTGGCTTTGGTCAAACACACCTTTAAAAATAAATGCACATAAAAATGGCACGCCCTAACCGTACACACAGATGTACAGAGAATAATATGCTTTATCACCATTTTTTATGGAGGGAAGGGGCATCATGACTCAATTGAGGCTTTGCATCTCATGAGCCATGGCCCCTCCCAGTATTCAACATCTGTAGTAAAATAGCATATAAACCCTGCACGTTTACATATTAATTTGTCCCAAAAATCATGTTATTAGGAGCAATTGTAGTCCTAAAAACATGTTCAGGCATTAATTACAACATTGCAGAGGTCAAAGCCCATTTATTATCATAATAGAGCTACATAGTCGGGATCATACCCTAGATTATCATTTCTTCACTCGATGGGTATATGCAAAAAGATTGTGCTCTGGTGCTGCTAGAATACGTGCATATATAAGTAATGCTCATGAAAGAATAGCATGGCATAAACCATATGAACCAATGTATGAACTTATATGCTGTTTATTACCATTGTGGCGAGTCAGGCAGGTAGAGGATTAAAGTTTTGTCTGCTGCAACCACACGCCTTCCAGTTGCAATGTGGTGCAGAGAGTTGAGCGCTGCAAGTAAACAGTGAGTGATGTGCTGTGAAATAAGCACACCACTTAGTTATCCTCCCTTGACAAGCCTACATTTTTAATTAACGTCAACATTTGTTATAGCAAAACTTTCAAAGACCACTCGCATCTCAGTGGCTGTCCCCAGTCACTCCACTAGCAGTGCTAGTTGCACTTAGAAACTAGACCCTAAGTTCACCAAAGCACAGGCCGCAGGATATGCAGAACACAAAACTGAACAGCAGATATAAACATGTTTAAATGTGAAAAATACCTGCCTTCAAAATGCTATTTTAAGTAAAAAAGTAGCAATATTTAAACATAAAAACAATATAATGCACTTTACCAAGAGAAAAAAACACTTTTCCCCTATGTGCGAGGCTTTGTAAATATATTTTGCTTTAGAAAATTGAGACACTAGTCTAATGACAAATCTGCAAGTGTATGCATGAAATGCGACTTTAGAAGGTGAATGGCCTATCTGTGTTCTTCATTGAAGGCAGGTAATATTAAGTGAGAGATGATCTACAGGGATTATAGGTCACAGAGTTGGGACATAGTAGAATGGACATGGATACGTAGTTGCAATGAAAACAATTGAAAGGCAACATCCCTAACCTGAATTGTATGTTCAGTGTTCTTAGACAAACAGAGAATATCAAACCTAGAAAAGGTGCTCTACCGAGAAGTAATTTAGAGCTGAGGTAAATCATGGTCACGCTGCTTGAGCTAGCTGTACTGAGCACTGTTTCAATTACCTTGTTTCAGCAGCAAATCTTTCCTTCCTTTATTTCAGATATAGTAGTAAAATGCACTTCAAACAGGCTTATAAATCTGGAATAAAGGACTATTCAAGTCAGGTATTGAAAGAAATATTAGGTGATGGGTTCTAAAATGATCAACCTGATTTCTGCGTGCTATGTGATCAATGAGGAAAATAGATGAAGCTCCATGAAAGAATGGAAGAGATTATTTTCAACAGAATATAATAATGTTATGTTAGAGAAACCCCAAGGTTCAGTTTCATTATAAGTTATGACTTTCCCCCAAAAATGTATAACTTGTATAAGTCCTTTGTCAAGTTAAGGTTGCATCAACTTGAACCTGATCAGATAGATCTAAAGTCAATAGGGACATTTCTCAATAAGACTTACATCTTACTCATTGTAATACCGTGGAATCAGCTTGAGACAATATTAATTTTCACAGTTTTTATATCTGCTTGCTTTCCTTTCAGATCAGCTATGGATCCACTGTCTCACTACTTAGTGACAAACAGCACTTCCCCTCCTTCCTGCGTACCGTCCCGAGTGATGAATATCAGTCCCGTGTGCTGGCCAATCTCATCGGCTTGCTGGGGTGGACTTGGGTTGGTGTTTTGGCTGAAGACACTGACTATGGCCAACTTGGTAGCCAGCTCCTTATTGATGAGTTGGCCAAGTATTCAGTCTGTGCTGCTTTCCATGAAAGACTCCCTTTAGAGTACTCCCAGAAGAGAATTAATCACATTTTACAGGTGATGAAGGAATCTCAGGCCAAGGTCATTGTGGCTTTTGCCAGCTATGATTTCATGTTTCCTCTTGTGAAGGAGGCGAGACGACTTAATCTCACAGGAAGAGTTTGGATTGGAAGTGATGCTTGGGTCCCTGTGGACTTTAATTTTATTAATGAGTCCATAGTTATAGGAATCAGGAAGAGTTTGATGCCAGGGTTTCGAGATTTCGTGCTTCGTCTCCGGCCCTCTATCATCCCTGCCAACAACGTACTAAGGAGTTTCTGGGAGAATATCTTCGGTTGCTGGAGGCCAAGAGATGAGGCAAACCAAAGCTTTACAGATAGCAACAACTGTCACAATACAGAGAATGATACAAGGCTTATTATGCCACTTCTTGATGAGGGAGGAATCAGCAATTCAGCAACTTCTTATAAAGCTGCCTATGCCATCGCTCATGCCCTGCATAATATGCGCACCTGCATCAATGGAGAGGGACCCTTCCAGAATGGAAGTTGTGCAGACAGGTCTGACTTTAAGCCCTGGCAGGTGAGGATTTGCATATATTTTAGTTAAATATGCTACTTTTAAGCAGGACTACCAAGATACACACTTGAAAACTAATCGTTTCAACAAGTTACTACCAAGTTTTAGCATTCAAAACAAGGGCCATGAAACAAGTAAATAATGCTGTATTTTAAAATGCTGTCTGGTGATTAAGCTCAAAATAGTGCCAGTATGACAGAAAGTCTGACACTCCCAGATGTTCTAGGTCTCACAATGGGCTATTTTAACAATTATTTGTCTATGAGAATGTGTGACTCCCTCCAGTTGAGACCCTGAATATGCAGGAGGAAGTTACACCTACTTAAGGACAATACCTTTGCGAATCCCATCTTTTGGCATCATGTGAAGCAAGCGTAGTTTTCCACCCAAGAAATTATAGCAAGCTTGGCAGAGAAAGCAAGATTAGAAGATGGCTTCCAAACTATGCTATGGGAAGAGTATCCACCAGTCTGTTTTTCATGTCTCCGAAAAGGAAGTTTGTATGCTTTAAGAAAAATGAATTCCTGGTTGTTTTAACTTGCTCAGTCAGGTTCCAAACAGGAGGCTTTGTAAGTCAGCTAGCACTGTAAGAGTCTCAGCTTTTGGTAGCACACTTACTAATGACTTGCAGTTGACAATGACTATTCCCAGAGTCTTGATCAAGCAACATAAAACAAGGTATCTTTGGATAACCAGAACTTTTGGACTCACCATAAGAAACAGAGCATTCCCCTACAGACAAAGGGGTCAGCATGCTTATGTTTGTAAATGGCAAAGATATCCTTAGCCTCAAATGCTTCCTTAACACTGTAACAAACCCATTTTTTACTCACAAATCTAACATTTTTATGCAAGGCATAGGTACTTCTCAGGTTCCGCTAAGCTCTGCTGAGATGCTCATTGGAGAGAAAAGAGAGGCACGAGAGCTTGAGAATGTAAGGCATTGAGGGGGATATGTACAAGGAAGTGGCGGAGGAAGGCTGCACCATGTTTACAAGAATGTGGTGCAGCCTTGCATTTTCCCCTGCGATGGCGCTAAGTTTAGCAACTTAGCCCCACCACAGGCACCCTTGCACCAGAGTGCAAGGGTGTCTGCGTGCAGGGGAGGATTGTTTATGTGTAGGAAGGTGTCCCTTCCTGTACATAAGCAATCCTAAAATGCCATTCTGTCACTTTCATGTGTGTCGCTTCAAGCAGCACACATGAAAGTGACAAAATGCCATTTTTTGGAAAGGTTTGTTTATGTACAGGAAGGGACATCTTCCTCTACATAAACAAACCATGACATTTTGCTTTTTTCATGTGTGCTGCACAAGGCAGCACACATGGAAAAAGCAAATACGAGGCGAAATAATGCATTTCTCCTCGTTTCGCCAACTTAAGACCAGGGTTTTCCTGGTCTTAATTTTGGCACTGCCTCCTATGTACGCTACCCTTGTACATAGGGTGCAGGGTCAAATACAATGGGTGTTGTGGTGGAACGCCCACCACAACACCCACTGCACGCCCCTTTCATGCTAACCATAGCGTGAAAGGGTGCCTTATGTACAAGGCAGCGTTAAGCCACGTTAAGTGGCTTAACGCTGCCTTGTACATAAGACGCAGCCCCTATCGCCACCACAATGTCTGTAAAAAGTGACATTGTGGTGGCGATAGGGGCTTGTACATATGCCCCTGAGTGTTTTTAATGCTATGAGAAGTGGTCAGTCACCTGGGTTGGAAAGATGTAATTACAAGTGAAAAAGAATCAATGTAAGAACCTAGTATAGTCAAAACCATCAACCATCTGCAAACGTGAGGATACACTTTCAAGAAAGTTTGTATCTGGATGATGAAATAGCACAACAAGCATGGAGGCACAGTACTGCAGCATGGAACAATGGTCATAGAGTTTAGTCAATTTTACTGCACTACGAATAATGTCAAACTTATATCTATAAATATGTTGTGAAGATGTGCCAAGATTGTTGGAAATAAATCAAATCAAAGTTACTTCCAGAGTCAATCTCAGTGAATGACAACAAGCCCCCAAACCTTAACATCTGCAAAAGATAATAACACCTAAACTACACATGACAGTAAACCTTACTCAAAACAAGCATTGGCAATGCCAAAAGGTCAGATGTTTGAATGAAAGTGCCTTTGTGTCATTGATTGGTTTAGGCATTTAACAAGTCATTATACCTGCACTCATCTTTGCATTCATGCTTCAGCTCATCAATCCTCTGGCTCATTCTTGCATTCATCATCAGACACGACTGCAATAAAACAGAAATAAACTGAAGAATTTATCTAAGGTAAATTAAAAAAAATACAAGCAGAAAAAAGAAAACAGGCTGTCATCTAAACATGGCGGGCATATGCTTGCAACAATGAAACTAAACATATCAGTGAGTGTCCATCTTGCAAAGGTATTGTAAAAAGTCTATTGTTGTTTTAAAGTTCAAGCATGGCCACCACATTTAAAACCAACATGTTGGCCATCATGGAATGGTAAAACAATGATACACTATGGACAACAGTATTCCATAATGGTCTTGTGTGCCACATGCGATGTGGGGCACTACATATGAAATGAGCGGGAAGCAAGCAACCTGTTAGTACTGTTTTGAAAGTTGTACTATATTCTTAAAAACATTAAAATAAAAGAGGTGAAGCAAAGAAATTAATGGGGAACTATAAAAGGAGACAATTCAAAACTAAAGAACTGGCCAACCAGCCCTGATTCTAAAGTGCACTTATTTACAGGTGGATATGCACACATGATCAGCAAATGCCACCATTCACTGGGCAAGAGAGCCAGTGACTGATGCGGACTCAACCAACACCACACGCAGTTCGCTTGCATGGATAGAAGCAGAGTATAAATACACTGAGACAGACCAATAGCTGAAAACAGTTGACTCAAATGGCCTCTATTTATTTATATGGCTATATATTTACAAACATATAAATGAAGTTATTATTTAATGATTTGTTGTATTACAAGACCCTGACAGACGGCTAAGAATAGACTCTAGCAAGAATTGTTACAGTGCAAATCTTCTCTCCCAAGGGTTGGTCAGAGGCAGTAACCAACACCAAGACCATTCCCTCGACAAGCAACCTGTAACAAAATACCTACCAAATGTATTGGTTCATAAGCCGTCTCATAAGGCAAACACCAGCTATACCATAATACAATTACAAATATGGAGTAAATGCAGTTGTCAAAGCAGTATAAAACTCCTACTTGTAGAGTCTAGTAAGAATTACCATAGTTCAAAGAATCTACCCTCATGGTTTGTTCAGGCAGGTAACCAAAACCAAATCCTTTGCCTAGTACAGTCACCTGTGAGATTCCAAAACAAAATACCGGCCAACTTGGTTTAGAACAGTGTAATAACAATCCACCCTAAAACGTTTATTGCTTTTAACACATGCTTTTTGCAATAAGTAGGTAAGACTACTTGCATTGTCATCACTTTTTATTGTAAACAAATCACACCTAATGAACCTACCATACATTTTCCCAGTAAACAGATAAGGCCTCTGGACTTTGCAAATAGCTCAATACTACATACAACTGAGGCCTGCTGAAGTGTACATAAACTGGCATCTTTCAGACACACATTTATATTACAGAAATGTACAAAATGATAGTTAAGAAAACAATTTCCACCCCTCTCAAGAGGGCCTAACAACAATTACCTTAGTGAAATTCTACTCCCAGGGTTTGTCAGAGTGGGTGCCCAGCCCCACCCCCTATCGTAATCTGAGAGAAGACATGTAGCCAAATACCTTGTAAAAGCCTGTAACATAATGTGATAACAGTCCACTGATAGAGGCCTACTGGCTTTGGTATATCCTCTTCTCAATAAACAGGCTAGACCTATGGCGATGGGCATAGCATTTACCTGTACACCAATCAAGCCTAGGCTGTTATCATTGGCTTGTCTCCTTACCCAACTCAGGCCTACTGCACCTAGCGCAAGCTTTCCCACAAGGCAGGCATTAGTCAAACAGTCATAACATTGCAAATGTACACAAAAGTGCAGTTGGCAAAACAAAATGCTATCTCTCAAAACAGGGCGTAACAAAGATTTCTTGAAACAAAAAGTTTTAATTAAAAGTCATAACAAAGCACTTGCAAATGCCTATTGGCTTTAATAAGTTTTTTTTCCATAAATATGTCAGGCCTACTGCCTTTATTATAACTTTTCATAAAAACAAGGCATGTAGCCTTTATCAGTGGTTTGTCACCATATCTAACTCAAGCCTATTATAATGAGTGTAAGCTTTCCAAAAGGTGACCATCTGGCATGCAGGCACAAAAGAACAAATACATACAGAATTAAAGTTGGCAAACCAAAATAACATCTCTCATTGAAGAGCCTAACAAGGATATTGTAGCGCATACATTCTATCCTCAGAGTTTGTTTGAGTGAAATTACGAAAACCAAAATCCATTGCATCCTACAGTCATCGGTGAAATTCCATGGAACAAAGTACCAGCCTATAGACTTTAGCAAAGTGTCATAACAATCCATCCTTTAAAGCCTATTGTTTTTAATGCATGCTTCTCACAATAAGTCCGTCAAGCCTACTGACTTTGTCATAATCTTTTATAAAAAACAGATCAAACCTATGAAATCTGGCATGACGTTTCTAAATGAACAGATTAAGCCTTTACTCTTTAACATTGGCTTTACACTTTACCCAGCGCCAGTTTATACAAATGCATTTATACTGGCAAACATCTTGCATACAGTCATAAAATTATAAATTTTGGAAAATACAGCTTTCAAAACATTATCATCCCATCTCAGAAGGGCCTAACAAGAATCATCATAGTGAAAACCCTGCAGGATTTGTCAGAGTGGGTGGCTAATGGCAAATCCCTTTCCTATTACGGGAATCTGTGAGATTATATATACCAAAATACATGCTTATGGCCGGTAACACAATGTGATAGCAACTGTTAAAGACTTACTGACTCTAACATATGCTTTTCACAATTAATAAGTTAGACCAACTACCTTTTTCAAAATGTTTCATAATAAGCACACCAGACTAATGACCAGTACACCAAACAGGCATTACGTTGCAACCATATCTAACTCAGGCCTGCAATTTTGAGGATAAGCTTTTCCACAAGGCAGCCAGTTGGCTAAGTAAAATACTATTTCTCCTAAGATTGACTGACAAGAACTCTCACCGAGCAAAGCTTCAGTATCCACAATTTGTAACACTGGGTGATCACCAACAAAACCATTGCCTACTACAGCAATCTGTGAGATTCTATGTAACAAAATTACTATATATATTCTTTAATATAGAGTAACAACAATCCGCATTTAAACACCTATTGACTTTAACATATGCGTTTCACAATAAATTTGTCGGTACTGGTGCCTTTATAATAACATATAATAAAAATAAATAAGGCCTATAGCCATGATCATTGGTTTGCCACAATAAGCAACTCAGTGTTGCTGTTTCAAGTATAAGCATTGCTGCAAGCTGAAAAGTGTGTTACAGGCAGCATTTTTTACTGGAAGCACATAAATTCAACCCAATCAAATCCAGTAGTCAAGGAATCTAACATTGTGGGTGGAGCCTAAGCCCCTTTCTCAGTAACGGCTATGGAAGTTCTTTGTTGTTGATCACCTAAGGTCAGGTAACAGTTTACCGTGCCAGATCTAAAACGTCATGCAGGTTAGTGCATTCCTAGGCTCTGAAACACAAACATGTGCTCTGAAGTTTAACGTTAAAATCATCCCATCTGTGCTGCTTCCAGAGAAAAACAAACAACATAAATTATCTAGATATCTAAGCATTACAAAGTCATGTGTGCTCCTGAAAGGTCAGGCAGCTGTATAAATACACAGAATGATCACAGTTGCGTAGAAGACTAGCACTTTTTTTTGTGAAAGCACACAATTTCTGTCCAATCAAAACATGCATCCTGGCTAGCAACATGTGGGCAGCGCCAAAGCCCCTCTCCTGGTGTTTCTGTTTTGAGGTTGATCAAATAATGTCTTGCAATGGCTGTGCTCTCAAGTCATGAAGTCAAATAAACGATGACAAAATGTTAAATTATTAATGTCTTTCTCTTGAAGCACATTGTTGTTATGACATAATTGATTAGCCCATGTTGAGTTTAATTTCTGATCTGTGAAAGAAATATAGGTCACGAGGGAGTCTCTATATTGTGCTCTCAAGTCAGACTTAAAGAGTGAGGACTACATTGTTCCTTAGTAACACCATTTAATGTTCTCGCACATAAGGGAGCAGTAGAGTTCAACAGAATTGATGCAAAGAATAATTTCAGAAGTGAAATCAAAATGTCTGCAATGAGCATGCACATTTAGAAAACAAAATATGGAATATCTCACAAACAATCTGGTAAAATAAACCCAACAAGGGGCTTTCTTACAAGCTTGGTTCCAAGCATTACCTTAGCTCTGAGTGAAACGAAATGTGTAAGAAGTGCTTATTAAACTCCAGTGAAGTAGCCTACAATGACGCGTAAAAAAAAATGTATAGCAGACATGAAAGCACATGCCTGTTAACCTTCAAAGGCATTACATGATGTGACATTGGCACGGCTGGTGATCCCAAGTGACATCACCGAGTGTATAATCATATGACAGTTAACCTTGATGCTACCACAAAAATGACTTGGGAAGAAAAGCTAGGGTGTATTCAGACTTCTGTTGTTACACGTTGGTGTACCTGTTTAGAAGTAGAAGAAGATATTTGTAGATAGATATCTTGTTCAAAATGAAAACTTTAATTTCCAAATCTGTTGGCAGACTCAAGGGCTGGTATAGTTTCGAGGAATTCAAATTGTCATCTTTGCTGCACCTGTCCTCAAATTGTGGTTCCCCTATTTTGCACCTAAATAGGCAAGAAAGTACTGGCTGGAAAACATCTTTAATTTAGGTAAAAAAAGATTAAGGGGACATATGTCATTTGGGGCAGCCTAATTTCTATGTTGAGTGAAAGTGGTTGGAAATAAAGGCTCTAAAAATATTTCAATACTTATGTTAAATTTAAAAACAGGTAAAATACACAAACAACAAGTAAACAAATTAGCAACTGCCGATTGTAACTCAAGATTAGTATAGACATGCTGCAATGAGCAGTCAAGATGTTTTTCACTAAGCACAAATAAATTATGGGCCAGATTTACTATTCTGTCATGCAACACAACACAGCAAAGCAACTTGCTGCGTTGTGTTGCGTGAAAGGGAGAGAACAGAAATGTGCCATATCTACTAAGGTAATGGAGCACTTCTGCTCTCTCCCAGCTCTGGTGCATTGTGTGCTTCCTAGTCCAAAGCAGGCACCTTTGCATGGTGCAAGTGTGCTTATGTTGACATACAGGATTGCTTTTGTGCTGCACGGGATAATTTTCTGCACAAAAACAATTCTTGGAGGCATATTCCTCTTTCTATTTCTGCTACAGAATGCAACATACATGGAAAGAGGAAGTAACAAGAAAAAATAAAGACATTTCCCCTCGTTATGCCTCTATCGGGTAGGCACACTATTTTGGAGCAAAACCAAGATTTAAAAGTCTTTGTCAATCTGGTTTGCATCAGATTGATGGGTAAATGCATGTGAATGCCCATGCTCCACCCATGTAATGCATACTCAATGCAGAGAACGCAAGTCAGTGCAATGCACTGCAATGTGTTACTTTGTATTTACTAAAGCACAAAAAGTGACACAAATTGACTTTCCATGGCTCAGTACATGCCAAAAAGGATTTTGTGTCAGTGCTTTGCCACAAAAGTGAAGCAAACCGATGCAAAATCTTGGTAAATCTGGGCTTAGGTATCCATATTTACTTTAAGGGCAGCAAAACAAGTCAAGCTCATCTGGGACAAAGTATGGGAAGGGAAACCTAGCAGAAGGCTCACCTGGCATAAAACAAGGTGAGGAGGGCAGTAACGGCAAACACATCAGCCCACATATAAAACAGATAAAAGTGACATCATTGCTTCATGTAATGCCTGTAAACAGCATGTACTGCAATCATATGCTCTGTTAATCACGAAATAAGTTCATTTGATCTACAAGCACAGCCCTCTAACTGACCAATCCAAGATCACCTGTGCTCTTCTTTTATAAGTTAATATTGGCTGTTACTTACCCGCCCACACATTACAAACCCAAAATAAATAATGGGCAGGCAGAAAATGTAAAAGCTTTTATTTCTTGGATGCAACCACCTGCGACAACTAAGTTTTTGAGCATGTACAATTCTGAACTCAACAGCTGAGTGACTTACAGAGGGGAGGTTATGTTTCTGTGGTCTTGTGTGGGGAACTTTTGTAAACTCATCTGAAAATGTGAATACCAAGGTGTAAGGTGATCTTTTTTCTTCACAGTTGCTTCACTATGTCAAAAAGGTTCGTTTCCGGAGTACGGCAGGTGATGATGTGTTTTTTGATGACAGTGGGAACCCGCCACCTGCCTACGAAATATTGAATTGGAAAATAACTGCAGAAGGCGTGGAAGAGAAAATAGTGGTGGGAACATATCAGCCAGGAAATACACCAGAGTCAGTACTGACTTTGAACAAGAGCCTAATTCAGCTGGGCGGGTATGATGAGGTGAACAGATTGAACTATCCCTCCTGGAGGTTTGAGATGCATAATATGTTACTTTGTTTAAAATTTGTAGAGCTAATGTGTGCCGTCTTAAACCATGTCTATTGCAATGTAGAAATTAATAACTTTCCAATAACTTGTCATTTAGCAGGCTCTATTACAAAAAATATTAATTGAAGCTAACTTAATGTTGTACATCATAGGTAAATTAGTACCATTCAAAATCAAGTTCGGTGAATAAAAAATATCATTGCTAGACAGTCAGAGGGTATATGATCTGATAAAGAATGCAAACAATATACACTAATGAGATGGTGATTTACTGGGAAAATAATGAAAAGCAACCAGAAAATTCCAGGTTTTAGAAACAGGATTCTAAATAAACCTTGAGAGTAAGTGACACTGATGCATTGCAAATCCACTTGCTTACAATCTTCTCACATATAATCAGATGATCACATGGTGAAAACATCAAATTCTTTCCAAGCATTATACATCAATTTTCAAAAAACAGATGAGTCCATGTATGTTTCAGCTCATATTGATTACTTTAAGAATGCCTTCATCAGAAAGGATGTGTTTGAAAAAAAGTGCCATTGTCACCATTTACACAATTCAATAATTTATGCATGTACAAAATTGTTGGGGTCCAGAAGGTGTAGCTCTTAGAATTAAATCCTGTTTTACACAAATATATACAGAATATCCCTTTGCCATGTACTATATTGTGACAGCTGAAGACAAGAGTTAAATAATAAGAAGGAAAAGAAAAATAGTACAAATTAAAATTATTGTGCACTACTTCCTCAAAAATGGAAAGACGAGCAAAACTGACACTTTAACTAAAGGAGAGAGGAGCAATAACTAATAGCTCCTCTCTCCTTTAGTTATAGTGTCAGTTTTCTGCCCTGAGGTCTTTCAGGGCCGGGACACTCTTCTGAGTAGCTGTGCGCTTTATAAGTACAAATTTACATTACATAGGTGTACCTAATTTAGTCAAAAGTAGACTACTGTATTGTAAGGCAATGAATTCTGGTGACATTAAAAAACCCAGGAGTTTAGACATTCAAATATAAATACCTTAGTAATAATAATGCTCCTTTGAATACATATTTACTGCAGTATGAAGCGATTTCCTGTTTAGAACATAGTGTAGGCAATAGGCAATTAAGGTATTGTAAAAAGAAAGGATAAGAACATTGACTAAAGTTATCCTGGGATATATCAATTTTCAATTTAGGGTCCTATGTTATTGCCTATGTCCCCTCAATGTGAATTTGTTGGACCACTTGATGAGATAATATTGCACCTTGTATTAGTGATACTGTGTGTGTGTCAAATCCCGTTCGATTTCATCTCATCATTACAATAGTTTGCACTGATGGTGGTGAATAATCTCAGAAATCACTGTTTGCACACCAAGTCCTTCATGATTTATTTATTTATAAAGTTTTATATAGCGCAAACATGACCCTTGCGGGTTAACAGAGCGCTTTACAATGAACAAGGCGGTCTCCAAAGAGAAATGCACAGGTCCCAGGTAGACAACCTGTAAAACAGAATACGCGTCCATTCTACAAGAAATAGGTATGAGCAAGCTAGGGGGTGAATCCTGCTCAGGAGTACAGATGCTGCATTCTATGGCATAAATGTATCCATCCGTAACCTTTGTATTTATTTCTTGAATGAAGCAGTTGAGGGGTTTTTTCTGGTTTCATGGGGAAGTGAGTTCCAGATTCTTGGAGCCATGACTGAGAAGCCTCGGTTATATGTTTTCTTTTTGCAAAATTTGGGTGGTTTCAGCAGTAGGGAACTAGTGCCTCTAGATGCTCTGACACCACCTGACAGCTCTAGTTTCTGTGCAAGGTATCTCAGAGTGTTGAAATGTAGGACTTTTTGGGTCATGTAGACAATGTTCAAATGAATCCTTGCCTCCTATGGAAGCCAGTGAAGTGATTTCAAGTCAGGGGTAATGTGACTGTTTCTTTTTGACCCTGTTATGATCCTAGCAGCAGAGTTAAGGGAGGCCCTTAGTGGCGCCAGCTTAGCTCTGGGTAGACCACATAGGGTTGCTCTCTCATAGCCCAATGTGGGAATCACTAGAGCTTAAACTGCTGACTTGAGTTCATCCAGGGGTAGGAAAGGTTTTATTTTTCTTAAGCTGTTCATGTGGAAGTTGGCTCCTTTAATTGCAGAGCTGCGCTCCTGCATGTTCAGATTCTTGTCCAGCATTATTCCCAGAGGTCTTGTTGAAACAATAATGTGTGGCAAGCAATTCAGCGCTGTTAGATGTTGCATCTATTTTGCGATGTCAGGTGCATGTTTGGGTGGGGCAATTAGGAGGAATTCTGTTTGGGGAGCGTTTATTTGAGGTGGTTACTAGTCAGGCAGTTTTGTGGGGTTTTTTTAGAGCTGAGTTTAGAGATAGAATATCTTCGGGAAAAGAGACTTTTAAGTATAGTTGTGTGTCATATATGTACATGTGATAGTGGATGTTCGATAAATTCAGCAATTGAGTTAGAGGTTCCATGATTAAATTAAAGAGAGTGGGTGAGAGTGAAGACCCCTGCGGGACCCCTAAAGTTAACTGTGAGGGGTTGGAAAGAGACATGTTAACCTTGATTCTTTGAGTTCTGTTCTGGAGAAAAGAGGCAAACCAGTTAAGAAAGGTTCTCGCAAGTACCATACTACATAACAGTAGGTCTAGTAGGCTGTCAGTGTCCTTTGACCATTTCTAGTCTTAACTGATTCAGAGATGAGGAAGGTGATGTGATGCTGATCTGTCCAGTCATGTCAGGATCGCAAGCCCCCCACAGAGAAAAAGACTTTCAGTGAGTATCATTGCTCTTAGGGCCAGGGTTAAAAGAAGAGAAAACCGAATGCAGGTTAAGTCGCGAGCAGGTGCCACCCCGAAAATGGCCGCCAGAAGACGACTTCTAGAGCAGCACGTTTGCGCTCTAGTGCATGACCGCAATCAGGATTGTCCAGGTGCGGTGCCCGCATTATTGCGAGAGTTAGACGTCTTTGAAGAAAGCGCCGCCAAAGTTTAGTGAGGGAAACTTTTGTCGCGCCTCAACCCTTTTGAACTTTGGCGAGAATTGCATCTAGAAGTTTTATACTGAGGAAGACTACAGTAAGACTATCCGTTTATTTGTATTCGAAGGAGTGCGCAGCCGCCCTGAGCAAGTGTTAGTACTTAGAGCATGCGCAACAACCAGAGTCTGTCAGTTTTGCTTGTTAGTCAGAGCCAGCACAAGTCTTTGGGCAAGTTATATTTTTTGGGTACTCTGAGGAGGGAGTTTTCGAGGTTATAGTTCAGTTATACATAGCCTTAGTTATTAGCGCGAAGTGATTTAACTTCACAAGAAGCCTTGGTATTTAAGTTCCTGAGTTATTACGGAGCGAGTGAAGTCTATCAAGAGGAAAATTAGAATTACAGAAGAAATACTTACCAATAAAATAGAATCCAGATTTATAAAGGCTGCTGAGATTATTTGAGGTGAGGAATCTGCAATTAAAGAGAGACAGAAAAATTAGATAATCAACACTAGAACAATAAGCTCTAACGATCTTGAAATATCAGTTTACAGAACACAGATGTCAAGTAATCACCAAATAGAAGAGAAGCATAGGTCACACCAATTCTGGGTAGGTTACATTCAGAGGGAGATTAAGTAGGAAATTAGAAATGCGCAGGATATCTTAATGTGTGTTTTTCCCCTACAATAACATTCCAGTAATTGCCAGAAAAGACGAGCAGCAGACGTCTGAAGCTGAAGGAAGAATCAGGCGTAGTGTGACTGTCTCTTCTCTGTCCCATCCCCTTTCCCCCCTGGGGTTTCGTTGGCATTCATGCTATTAGAATTGCGTGTTACTGAGAAATCGTAGTGGGGCATTGGGAACTTGCGGCATTCTGCTCCCGTGCATTGTGGAAGCACAGTTCTGACAGAGTGAAGTGCCCACGTTAAATTTTGCACCTGAGCAGAATGACGGAAGGTTTAGATTTTAAAAAGCTAGGTGAAGTTCTAGAAGGAATCCAAAGAGAATTAATCTTGGTCAGGGAGGAAAATAGGGAGCTTAGGAAAGAGACTGCAGATCTGACTATAAAAATGAGTAGTTTAGTGTCAGGACCCAGTTTTAAATATTCAGCCTCTCAAGAGGGAATTTCTAGTGATGCATCTGTTCCCCAGCCTAAGATCACAACACAAGTTATTCATTCCTTGTCCCCTGTGATACCTTTAGCCCCACCTGAGCGTTTTAATGGAGACCCACAGAAGGCTCAAGTGTTTCTGACGCAGTGTACTTTACACTTATGTGTTGTCCGGCAGTTTTCCCCGATGCGCAGTCTCGAGTGGCATTTATCCTATCATATTTGAGTGGGGATGCTGTGTCATGGTCAATGCCTTTGGTGACCAGGAATGATCCCATCTTATATGACCTCGATGAATTCAAAAAAGAATTTCTTCGAATTTTTGACAGGCGAAAGGCTTCGCAAGCAACAGACAATGAGTTACTGGAAATTAAACAGGGCAACCGTGATCTGATTTCCTACCTGGCCCAGTTTAACAAATTGGTGGTAGAAATGGAGTGGCCAGAGAACAAAAGAGCAGCGGTGTTCTATCGAGGCTTAAAAGATGAATTAAAGGACGCTTTGGCACAAGTGCCCAATAGACCGTTGGAAATTTCAGCATTAATCGATTTGGTACTGGAAATCGACTTCCGACAAAGCGAAAGAAGAGGTGAGAAAAAGAGAGATTTTCACTCCAGTGTTCCAAGATTTGGTCGAGCAAGGGTCGAAGGTACAAAAGAAAATGATACAGTCCGTGGGGGAGAACCCATGCAAATTGGAACAATTCGAGGCCCCCTTTCTAAGGAGGAAAAGGAAAGACGAAGAGTAAATAAACAATGCCTTTATTGTGGAGGCAGTGGACATTTTGTTCGCAATTGCCTGAAGAAGCCCAAGCAAACACCGGCGGAAAACGCCTTGCACCGCCAGTAAATGGAGTTGGACTGGTGGTTGCAAAATCGGAAACAGCTCCAGGATCGCATATCTTGGCGAATACCTTGCAGTCTGCATCCCCACATTTAGTAATGATGATGACCTTACGATTCAGAGAGAAATTATTAACACAGGTAACCATAATGGTTGATTCGGGAACCACAGGCAATTTTTGCGATTTGAAGTTTTCAGATAAGATTGGTTTGAGGGCAATCAAGAAGGAAAGAAGTGAAGCAGTCCGTGCAGTCGATGGAACTAACCTTTCATCTGGACCCATCATGAGCCATACAGAGCCAGTAGAGTTGGAGTCAGAGGAAGGTCACCTTGAAACTTTGCAATTCAATTTAATTGATGCTCCGCAGTTTCAATTAATACTGGGTCTGCCATGGCTTACTGAACATAATCCTGCTATTGATTGGGGAGCTCGATCAATAGCCTTGGACTCGGAGTATTGTAAGGAGAATTGTTATAAGAAATGTCAGAGAGACCATGTGAAGACCCCAGCGTTTCACCTAAGTGAAAGAGAGGCAACGATTTGTGTAATAACAACAACTGAATTACCCGCAGAGTACACCGAATTCTGAGATGTTTTTAATGAGGTAGAAGCTGAAAAACTTCCACCACATAGGGAATTTGATTGTAAAATAGATTTGGAACCATGTTCCAATCTCCCTTGCAGCAGAATTTACGCCTTAACAGAACGAGAAGATGAACATCTGAAGGATTATCTGCAAAGGTACCTTGAAAATGGATTCATTAGGCCGTCACAATCCCCTGTCTCTTCGCCACTTTTTTTCATTCCGAAGAAAAATGGAGAGTTAAGGACTTGCATAGATTATAGGGCAATCAATCGAATCACCATCAAGAATCGATACCCTTTGCCCTTGATTTCAGTCCTATTAGATCAAGTAATAGGAGCGCAAGTCTACACCAAATTGGATCTGAGGGGAGCATATCATCTTGTTAGAATTCGAGAAGGTGTTGAATGGAAAACGGCTTTCAGAACCAAGCATGGGCTCTTTGAATACCAAGTGATGCCTTATGGCCTTTGTAATGCTCCAGCTGCATTCCAGCATTTCATTAATGATGTATTGAAGGAGTTCATTGACCGGAATGCAATAGTATATATTGACGATATACTAATTTATTCAGACACAGTGGAGGAACATGAAGAACACGTTAAGAAGGTGCTACAGAGATTGCGGGAAAACAGTCTGTTTGTAAAGTTAGAGAAATGTGCATTTAATGTCTCTACAGTGGAATTTCTAGGGTTTGTGCTTTCACCAAGAGGAATCACCATGGATGAAACTAAGATCAAGGCAGTGATTGATTGGGAATCTCCTAAGACAGTGAAAGAAATTCAAAGTTTCATTGGTTTTGCAAATTTCTACAGGAGATTTATTCAAGATTTTTCAAAGAAGTTGATTCCTTTAACCAGATTACTGAAGAAAGGTGTTAGCTTCGATTGGTCGAAGGAAACTGAGGAAGCTTTCGCCCAGTTAAAGAAGGATTTCAGCACGGCACCAATCTTACTTCACCCTGATCCATCTGAGCCATTCTTTGTGGAAACAGACGCCTCTAATTTGGCATTGGGAGGAGTGTTGTCTCAAAGGCATAAAACTACAGGGCAATTGCATCCAGTGGCCTTCCGTTCAAGGAAATTGACCTCGGCCGAAGTCAATTATACAATAACTGAGAAGGAGCTATTGGCCATTAAGGATGCGTTTAAGGAATGGAGACACTACTTGATGGGCGCCAGACATGTGGTCACCGTTTATACAGATCATCGAAATCTGACATTTTTAAAGTCAGCTAAAACATTAACACCCAGACAATTGCGTTGGTCTTTATATTTCGCCGACTATGATTTCATCATCACTTATCGGCCAGGCTCACAGAATGGTAAGGCTGACGCCTTATCCAGATTGGGTACTGGAGGTTTGTCAGAAGAGATCAAGGATCAGAAAATTATACCAGCAGAAAAGGTGATCTGCGCCGTTTTAAAAGAGTCTTTAGAAGAAGAAGATCAGAATTCAATGACCGAGGAAGAAATGAGGACTTGGGTAGAAGGAGATTCCAGACGAGAAATTCGAGGAGGGTTACTGTATCAAGATGGAGCTCTCTATTTGCCCACACCAGAAATGCAACAAAAGGCCTTAAAGGAATGTCATGATAACATATTGGCAGGCCATAAAGGAATCTCGAAGACTGAAGACTTGCTGAAGCGACATTTTTGGTGGCCAAATATGATCAAGGATATACGTCAATATGTGGCCACATGTGAGATCTGCGCAAGGGGAAAACCGGAGAGACAAGCTTCCAAGGGTTTATTACAGCCTTTGCCCACCCCACCTTATCCGTGGCATACCGTAACTTTAGATCTAATAGTAGAATTACCATCTAGCCAAGGGTTTGATACTATATTAGTTTGTGTAGATGCTTCTTCTAAAATGGCCCATTTTGTACCTTTAAAGGGGATACCCACAGCTAGAACATTAGCACACATTTTTAGTCAAAACATAGTTCAAGCTCATGGTATACCTAAGGTTCTAGTATCTGACAGGGGCTCTCAATTTCTCTCCCATTTTTGGAAGACCTTCACTGAGAGGTTGAGTATAGAAACAAGGTACACTACTAGTTATCATCCAGAGACAGATGGCCAAACAGAGAGAACGAATCAGGAGTTGGAACAGTACCTTAGATTGTGTTTGTTAGATCAAGAGGGAGATTGGCCAGACTATCTGTGGGCAGCGGAGTTTGCGCATAATAATGCAAACAATGTGTCCACAGGTTACTCCCCCTTTTATTTGAATGCAGGAAGGCATCCCAACCAATCATTACATTTTCAAGAGGCAGATGTACCAGCAGTAACTGATCTAGTTGAACACATGACAAGAGTGCATAGTTTAGCCACAAAAAACTTAACGAAAGCTAAAGAGAATTACAAACATTACGCAGACAAGAAGAGAAGAAAGGAACCAGATTTACAAGTAGGAGATAAGGTTTGGTTAAACACTAAAAATCTTAGGCTCAAAGGAAACAGGAAGTTACAGCCAAGATTTGTAGGCCCTTATTTGATTGAGAAAAAATTAAGTACTTTAACTTATCGGCTGAAATTACCCAAGGGGTTACCAGTTCACCCGGTATTTCATGTCTCTTTATTAAAGAAGGCGTTAAATGATGTACGAATAAGTAAACCTCCAAAACCAATACAAACAGAGAAGGGAGAGGAATTTGAGGTTAAACAAGTCTTGGATGCAAAGATACAGAAGGGAAAATTGTACTACTTATTAGATTGGAAGGGTTATGGACCTGAGGAAAGATCTTGGGAGTTGTCCTCTGATGTTCATGCTCCTAGATTGGTTAGGAAATTTCACAAAAAGTTCCCAGACAAGCCCAAGCCGGGAGATTCTACTTTGAGGGAGGGTACTGTCAGGATCGCAAGCCCCCCACAGAGAAAAAGACTTTCAGTGAGTATCATTGCTCTTAGGGCCAGGGTTAAAAGAAGAGAAAACCGAATGCAGGTTAAGTCGCGAGCAGGTGCCACCCCGAAAATGGCTGCCAGGAGACGACTTCTAGAGCAGCATGTTTGCGCTCTAGTGCATGACCGCAATCAGGATTGTCCAGGTGCGGTGCCCGCGTTATTGCGCACTTCACCTGACTCAGGAGGAGAGTTAGACGTCTTTGAAGAAAGCGCCACAAAAGTTTAGTGAGGGAAACTTTCGTCGCGCCTCAACCCTTTTCAACTTCGGCGAGAATTGCATCTAGAAGTTTTATACTGAGGAAGACTACAGTAAGACTGTTCCGTTTATTTGTATTCGAAGGAGTGCGCAGCCGCCCTGAGCAACAACCAGAGTCTGT